>CATKWD010000053.1:0-7500 GCA_949825005.1 Gasteruption jaculator
GGTCCAAATTTAAACTTTTTTTTTTCAAAATTTTTGTTTTTTCATGTACTCTTTAGAAAAAAATATAAAAAAATTGTTGAAGCATTTTTGAATGAGATTTTTGAGTTAAAAATTTTAAATCTCATTTTCTAAAGTGATTGCATATTTTGATTTTCGTCAAAATTTTTTATAGCAAACTACTACTCATTCCACAACTTTTCAGGCCGGTCCGATCGTGGGACCTCTAAAGCTATTATTTTTTTTCGATTTTTGAAAAAATTTTTCTTTCTATTAATCATTATGAATATCAATTTCCGTTACTGTATAATATTTTTCTAATTATTTTTTAATAATTTTCACAATTTATAATGGTAAAAAGATGTTTAAAATCAATCGATAGTCGTTAAATCAATTTATAATCAATAAAAAAAATATCTATTTATTTTCGGTAATTTTTTGAAAAATCTGATTGGGGTTGAATTTTCAATGTTACTTTTTGTTATAAAGTATTTGTTATAAATTTGCCAAATATTGCTGTAATATTTCACCTGAACAGAAATATTTAAATGCAACGGAAAAAATTAGATTTGAGATACAAAACAGCTAACAATAAGATTGCAGGAACGCACAAAATTCATTCAGTTGTTCCAATGGATAGCGGAAATGTACGAGTTAAACATTGTTCTGGTTCAAATGATGCCCGCATATGTAAAATTTTCAAAAAATTACGAAAATAAATAAATATTTTTGTTTTATTGATTATAAATTGATTTAAGGACTATTAATTGATTTTAATCACCTTTTTACCATTATAAACTGTAGAAATTATTAAAAAATAATTAGAAAAACAATATACAGTAACGGAAATTGATATTCATAATGATTAATAGAAAGAAAAAATTTTTCAAAAATCGAAAAAAAATAATAGCTTTGGAAGTCCCACGATCGGACCGTTCTGAAAAGTTGTGGAATGAGTAGTAGTTTGCTATAAAAAATTTTGACGAAAATCAAAATATGCAATCACTTTGGAAAATGAGATTAAAAATTTTAAACTCAAAAATCTCATTCAAAAATGCTTCAACAATTTTTTTTATATTTTTTTCTAAAGAGTACATGAAAAAACAAACATTTTGAAAAAAAGAAGTTTAAATTTCGACCATTATTAAAGAAGTTATCAGCGAAAAACTAAAAAAAAGCGACTTTTTTTAAAATTTCATATCTTTTAAACGGGTAATCAAAAAAATCTCAAAATTTACCAGAAAGGGTTTTTCGGTAGGTACTAAAAAATATCAGAAAATTGAGGATATCAAAAATCAAAATTTTACGAACCGTCCGATTTGGCGTGGAATGCCCCATATATATATATATATATATGTTTACACTACGGTACATTCAGGGTCCGAATGTACATCATGTGTACATTAGTATACATCGTTCTACATTCGAAATCTGACCGCAAAAATAAAGTTCTTTTTAGATGTATATGCAGCAAAACCCTGTATTTTACAAAAATATATATTACATTTGCAAAGTAACATAATGGAACCGATCATTTTTTATGTACAGTTATTTATAAGGTCCTCCATATAATCAGATACGTTCTATTGCATATTTAACGGTCAACTATAAAAACAACTTGAAATTGTATTACAATGTTTAGAGATATTCAGCAGAAATTTATATCTCTAATATGTAGAAGATTTGTATATCCCGCTTCCTTACTTCTCGGAAACCTAACGTGTACATACTCCACTTAGTTCAGTATACACGTAGATGTCGCTACATCTTAGTTATCAGGCCAAAAAGCTGGGATTCACTTCATTATCTACTTAGTAGTTTTACATTTTCGATAGTGAAAGTGCAGTTGAGTTATTCACGAAAGAAAGCAAACTCAAGTAAAATGTATGTACTTGTAATTTTCTCGGATGGCACTTATTATGTTTGTCGAGAGGCGAACGTAATAAGTAAAAAGGCAAATAACTGCAGTGTTAAATATAAAGACGGCAAAAGGTATGCCGGTAAAGTTATTGCTGTGAACGGTAAGTAATGATGTATGTTTTATTCTTTTGGAATAGTTTGGAATATTTTTAGCTATAGATTACTAATATTTTAGAGAAGTTTAATCTTGTGAGAGTCATGATAATATGTATATGTTGCAGTAAGGTATTGCTTAGTAGTACTGGAAAGGTTAGTAAAGTAATGAAATATGTATCGGCATGTGACTTTGTAAAAGGACGCGTGAAATTCGGTGTTTGTTAACAACACACGCGTATACATATATAAGTATATTTGTACTATCACTATTTCTTAAATCATTCTTTATAACGTATTCTTTTGTATATTAGATAACTATGGTGTATTAAACAAAATGAAAGATGAACTAGAAAGACAAGCTATAGCTTCGGAAAGTTCTCCATCAGATGATAGTTGTTTGGAGATGTACGAAAAGGACAATGCGGTAGACGAGAAAGGTAAACATGTTTAATTTCCAACGCAGGTTAGCTAGTAATTTAAACCATTTTTAACTTTGAAAATTCTGCTTTCTCAAATATTTTCCACACCTCCTTTTTTGTAATCTTATGATGTCAGTATTAAATTCGAGCAATTGTAACCTTATGTTAAGGATTGGAGTAGTTCAATATGTTTCTTTACGTAATTATTACTGTACATTAACAATCATATTTTTTATTTAACATCAAACAGGGAAAAAAACAACTATGGAAAATATATGCTCAGTTGATGACTCTGATGCAAACTTAAGAGATAAATCATGTACAACTGGAGATGTAAAGTTTCATAAAGATCAATCGGAAGAAAATCAACCAGGTATTCAATTTTTTAGAAATTTTAAACTAATTATTACTGTAAATTAAAAATCATATTTTTTTTATTGAACAACAAACAGCGAAAGAGACAACTATGAAAAGTATATGCTTAGTTGATGACTCTGATACAAATTCAAGAGGTGTATCGAGTACAACGGGAGATGTAAATCTTCATAAAGATCAATCGGAAGAAAATCAACCAGGTATTTAATTTTTTAGATATTTTAAACAACTAATTATTACAGTAAATTAAAAATCATATTTTTTATTTAACAACAAACAGCGAAAGAGACAACTATGAAAAGTATATGCTTAGTTGATGACTCTGATACAAATTCAAGAGGTGAATTGAGTACAACGGGAGATGTAAATCTTCATAAAGATCAATCGGAAGAAAATCAACCAGGTATTTAATTCTTTAGGAATTTTAAATAACTAATTATTACAGTAAATTAAAAATCATATTTTTTCATTTAACAACAAACAGCGAAAGAGACAACTATGAAAAATATATGCTTAGTTGATGATACAAACTCTAATACAAACTCAAGAGGTGAATCAAGTACAACGGGAGATGTAAATCTTCATAAAGATCAATCAGAAGAAAATCAACTAGGTATTCAATTTTTAAAAAATTTTAAGCAGCTAAGATTTTTTTCTCTTTTCTACACCAAAATTAACTAAAATCTATCGTCTTCCTTTATTTTATTTGAAGTTTATTCTGATGACCAACGATGAATTTTATATAAGAACTTATAAAAATTTAATTAATTTTTTGTAAAATCAATCGTTTTCTATTGAAGATAACAGTAATTTAAAATACTTTTTTACATAATTATTAAAATAAATTGAAAATTGTGTTTAATTATTTAGAACAACAAACAACAAAAAAAACAGCTGAAGGGTGCAGAGTTGTTCCCTCTGAAGTGAAATCCAATGCCGATTCATGTATTACAGGAGATTTAAATTTTTCTGATGTACAGTTAAAAGAAAATCGATTAGGTATTCAATTTTTTAACAAATTTTAAAGAATATTTTTTATTTAACAACAATCTGTTATCGTCCTTAATTTTGTTAAAAGATTATTCTTGGAATCAACAATAATATAGAAATAGAAACTTACAAAAAATATTTTAAATGTCTAGAAAACGTATCATTTCTCTGGAAAAACTCGAATCTGGAGGTATTTGTAGAAGATAATACCCAAAATGCAGTATCGATAAATCATGGTATTTATGGTTAGAACACCTAATAAACTTTATATGCTCATAAAATAAAATTTCTGTATAAATAATATTTATTTTTTATATAGATATCCTTACTGTGAGGAATGATAACATTCAAAACATTGTCTCTGTACCTGGCGGTGCAAATATTGAAAGGGAAAGCCATATCTTGTACCCCGAAGTTGAAAAACATTACGAAGAAAACTTTGAGTATCAAAATGATCTCCGCGGCGATTTTGAAGATTTGTCACTTTATCCAGGTTTTAATGTGACATTGATCAGAGAAGGTGAGAAAGCACTAAAAACCCCAAAGTAATTAGATTTGAAACAGAAAGATAAATACCATGTTTTACATTCACTTTTGTTTTCAGATGAAGATAATTTAACTAGGAGTCACACAACATCCCTCTACGACAATAAATCAAAAGACATTGCTGATGGTAAAATGATTACAAATAGTTGTAAATAGTTTTCCTTCTTTCTTTCTTTTCACGTAAACATAATAATTTAATCGTTGCCGTAAAAGGCGAGTTAAAGCAAAATATTCAAGAAAACGACAGTTTTACCACGTCAAATACAATTTTACATTCTCTTGTGCTTTCGAATCATGACAGAAACAAAAATCTCGAAGCTTTATCTATTAGTGCTTATTATTTATAAGATGATAAAATAATATTTATAATGGGAAATCCTACTTTTGCGACAGTTTCTTTTACGTTAAAATATAAAAAAGCAGAAACATTGGTTGTTATCTTTGCTTCTCATTTCGTGCTTTCTTTTTTGATAGATGAAGATAATGCTAGTGGTACCAACGACTCATTAATTTCAAATGGTTCTTCCTATGTACCTGAAACACCAAGCAATTGTTCTACCGACATAGATGATCAAGAAGACAGTAATGCATGTCAAGATGTTTCGAGAAAATCATATAAATCTGATGATTTAGATACATCCGCAATAAAAAACTCTGCTGGGCATAATGCTCCAGATGATAGTGAAATGTTTGTCGTACGTGCTGAGTCTGGACTTAAGAAGGATTATTGCATTTATTGTAAGAGCGAACAGACAAAACTCAGTCGACATCTTGCTCGAAAACATAGAGATGTTAAAGAAGTCCAAGATTTTTTATGTCTGCCGAAAAAACATGTCGAACGAGCAAATATTATTATGAAAATTCGTAAACAAGGCCAATTTTACTTCAACACGAATCGTAATATTAATACTGGTGAACGAAAAGTTAGAAGGCGTCCGAATTCCAGGTACAAAAAAGAAGCAACAGATTTTGCGACATGTCCAAAATGTAAAGGCGATTACGCAAAATCCTCTCTTAGACGGCACTTTAGAACTTGTGCTGACCGAATCTCGGCGCAAAACAGATCTATTTTGGTAGCATCAAAGCGAATATCGGGTCGAATACATGAAGCGGCATGCGATATTCTCAAACTTCGAGTTTTTCCAACATTGCGAGATGATTTGGCAGTACGATCGATAAGATATGATGAATTGGTCATTCTTTTTGGAAATAAGTTGTGTAACAAGTATAAGGATCCACGTTATTACGATAATATTCGCCAAAAGTTACGAAAACCTGGTCGATTTTTGCTTGAAGTCCGTAGTCATGATAAGAATATTTCAGATTTTCTTTCAATTTTTCATCCGAAGTGTTATGATTCCTGTATCTCTGCTATTCAGAGTCTTGCAGGGGTAAATGATTCTGGAAACGGTTTCAAGGTACCTTCAATCGCTACATCCCTAGGTACCTTACTAAAACAAGTTGGAAAATTTTGCATATCGTTTTGGATTCGACAACAAAATAAAGAGAAACAAGGAGAAGCTGAAGACTTTGTAAAACTTCTAATTGAAGATTATCCAACTAGCATCAATCGCACTGCTCTTGATACGCAAGAACGAAACAAAAGGCATAGTAAAGTGGTTTTGCCGACTTCAGCCGATATCAAAACTTTGCATATATATTTAAGAAATAAACTGAAACTAGCTTATGATTCATTGAAAGAGAAGTACAGCCATAATGCTTACCAAGCATTAGCAGAAAGCTTGTTGATTTCAATTCAACTATTTAATCGCCGTCGAGCTGGTGAAATAGAGAAAGCTTTAGTTGAAGATTTTCAAAATTATGACGTTATTAATGAAAAAACTGTTGGAGAAGAATATAAAACGTTTACACCCGAGGAAAAGAAGGAAGCTGAAAAGTATGTACGTTTCACGATTAAAGGAAAACGAGGGCGTACTGTACCTGTTTTACTACATACAGATTTATTGGAGTGCTTAAATCTCCTACTTAAATATCGGAAATCAGCTAATGTTAGCTCAAAAAATCCGTATATTTTCGGTATTCAAGGAACTTTTAAAGGAGACTATAGATATCTGAGAGCGTGCGAGTTGATGAGAAGATTTTCCAATGAATGCGGAGCAAGGAACCCATCTACATTGCGGGGAACTACATTAAGAAAACACATAGCTACTATGTGCATAAATTTGAATTTAACAGATGACGAAATTACTCAACTCGCAAACTTTATGGGGCATGACACAAAGATACATAAAGATGTTTATAGACAATCCATTTTAAAGAGAGATGTCATGGGTACCGCAAAATTATTGGAAACTGTTCACGGAGAATTTCAGTATTTGGAAAATGAATCTGATGAATCCTTTGAGGGAGAACCTATAGCCGATTCTACAAACGGTACTATATCTATAACAATTTTTTATATTTTATCGTTTATAACTTTCTTTCAAACTAAAGAGGCTTCTTCTTAATAAATTTCAGCTGATTGGGAAGCCTCGACTTCTAGAGATAGTAGAGGTGCAGGTAAAGAATGACAACAATAATAATTAAAATATATTTTAAAATATCAATTATCCGATATTTAAACAATTATTTAAACGATATAAATTTATTTTATAGATGAAATACGGCCCAACCAGCTGGAAGTGTGAAATGTACCGGGAAATGCACCGGAAACGAACCAGGAGCCAATCAAAAAGAAACAGCGATCGAGTAACCACAAAAAGCTTCATTTACAATATTATAAAGTTGACATGTTTTTAAATTAAATACCTAATACGTGTCATTTGTTTAATTTCAGCTTCGCCATATGGAAAATGCAATCGAAAGCCTTGGACGTATGAGGAGAAAAAAATAGCATCTGTGGCTTTCCGCGAACATCTTGCATCGGGTACATTACCATCGTTTGAGGAAATGAAAACAATAAAAGAAAAATATCCAGATATACTTTCCCGAAATGTAGCGACTATCAAAACGTGGGTTAGCAACCAAATTAAAAAAAAGAAGTGAAAATATAAATCAAACCTTTCCAAAAATATTTTATTTACTTTTTAAAAACAAGTTAACAAATAAAGTTTTAAACTTCTATATTCCAGTCTACATTTTTTTAGCAATAGTACCGTTTAACAAACAATCGTATCTACGAATAAATTTTATAAGA
>CATKWD010000053.1:12500-24333 GCA_949825005.1 Gasteruption jaculator
ACAACGAGGAAGCAGGAGGATATGTCTCAAGTCCAGAAATCAACGTTCAAAGAACAACAGGCAGATTGCCGGCCTTTGCCGCTCGCATGCCGCTAAGACAAACCTATACGGCACGAAGGCACTTGCAGGAAGAAAATACAATGCTGGAACTTATCCAACAGATGAAAGAAGACAACAGAAAAATATTTGCATCTATAGATAACCGTTTAAAGCACCTGGAAGAGTCAATTGACGTAAAAATCCACCGATCGGAACGAAATCTGGAAGAAAAAATCAACAAGGTACTAAAGGATTATCAAACGGAATACCGATCGGACATCGGTAACATATTATCGGAAATCCAATCCCCTATTAGGAATCCTGAAAGATTTCTCACGAGAGAATCTATGGCATCAAATACAAACAGCATGGCGACGTCATCGAACGCGCAGAAGTTATGGGGAAACCCAAAACTCAACTTTCCAACATTTAAGAATGCTGCGTCTGAAAGGCCCATGAGATACCTCCAAGAACTACGAAAATACCATGCTGCCTTGGGAAGACACCATGATATCAAAGTCATAATTTCGCAAGGACTCTCAGGATCCGTAAAAGATTGGTGGTCTCTCATAGAAAGAGAAATAGAAACGTTTGAAGAATTCAGTGAGAAATTCAAGCAACGTTACTGGAACGAAGACAAACAGCACAAAGTTCAAGAGGAACTTGAATTCGGCTACTTCGACATCTCGAAAAAGATGAAAAGAGTGGATTACGCTTTAAAAATAATTGCAGCGGTCAAGGAATTGACACCACCACCTTCGGACAAACACATTGTATTAAAACTGGCTCGACATTTCACTGAAGAAATTCGAACAGCAGTTCTTGCTCGAGGACTAGACTCCATCAACGACTTCCTAGATCTCTTAGAAAGGTTCGATGAAGGAGGACTCCTCAACAGCAAAAGAGAAAATAAAACAAAAGAATATAAAAATACATGGACGCAAAATACAGAAGTACAGTATGAGTCAAGACAGAGAAATGGAGCCACGAACTCTCCGAAACCTTTTAACACAAAGGTTATAAAGAAGTTAGACACCCAAGAAACGGCCAAATATGCCCCTAACAAAACATTAGAAAAAAAAGGACAAAACAATGATAATCAGAAACAGCGAGAAATTAAGAGAAATATTCGGTCACTGATAAATGAAACCGACTCGGACTCAGATGTGGATGAAATATCCAAAGATGTCCAGGGAAACGCCTCTGCGTCATGTCAAGAACCTTCCCTGTGAACATGACGCAGGCAATAGGGAAGGACACTCGAAAGGAATTGTACGAGGAATCCCTAAAAACTCCTAAGAAAGAAAAGAAATGTCCCATCATCAGCATCAAAATCGAAAGTATCCCAATCCAAGCGCTGTTAGACACTGAAAGCGAGATATCTGCAATATCCGAAGAATTCTTTAGTTCTAATAGCAACATCTTAAAAAAGATTCCTATGTTACCGATATGCAACACGTCAGTTAAAGGAGCAGTATCCGAGAAACCGATTAAAGTTAAAAAACAAATATTTGCAAAATTACAAATTGAGGATTTTCAAATTCAAACAATACTATTGATTATACCAAGACTAACAGCTCACTGCATCTTGGGAATAGACTTTCTCACGAAAGCAAAAACAATAATTAATCTGGATACTTCGTGCATCACCTTCAAAAGGAAAAATCATGAAACATCTCCTCTTCAAATGATAATGGAATGCGAAAAACCTAATGAGAAAGAAATAAATAAACTGACGAGAAATGAGGAAAATTTCCTTCCTTCGCAAGAAGAAATCCAAGAAGTAATCGCTAACTGCAAAAATCTGTCTAAAGAGCAGAGACAGCAATTTCATAATCTTCTCTGGAAACACAGAAAAATATTTGACAAGAGACCAGGAAAATTAAAAACATATGAGCACAAATTGGAAGTACTACCACACGATCCTTTCAGAGCAAAATCTTACCCAATTCCCATGGCATATAGGGAAAAGGTAAAAGAAGAAATTGATCGGATGATAGATCTAGGAATAATTCAACCTTCAAAAAGTCCATATATCAACCCAATGGTAACTGTGATTAAAAAGGACGGAAGTGTCAGGCTATGCCTTGATGCAAGACAGTTAAACAAGATACTTGTAACGGACAATGAATGCATGCAACCGCCTGAAATACTGTTTCAGCAATGCAAGGGCGTAAAAATAATGTCTACTCTAGACCTAACAACAAGTTTTTGGCAAATCCTATTAGAACCTGGATCTAGAAAATACACTGCCTTTTCCCACTGTGGAAAATGTTACGAATTCAACGTAACACCTTTTGGTCTAAAAACCAGTACAGCGAGTCTTGTACGAGGTTTAGAACCAGTACTAAGAGGCATTGGAGACCATGTCATAAACTTTGTAGACGACATGTTATGCATCTCAACGTCATTTCAAGAACACATCGAACACCTCAACGAATTATTCTACAGATTAAGAGGAAACGGATTAACTATTAGCTTCAAGAAATGCTCATTCTTTCAAGAAATGGTTAGATTCTTAGGACACATTCTAACTCCAAATGGGATATGTCATGACCCTGAAAAAATTGAAGCAATCCATAAATTTCCAATTCCCAAAAATATAAGACAGCTAAGAGGATTCCTTGGACTAATAAACTACTATACAAAATTCACGAGCAAACACGCTCAAACAATAACAATACTTCTGGATTTAATCAGAAAAGGAACTCGCTGGAAATGGGAAGAAAAGCACACGCAAGCTTTTGAAGCAGCCAAACAGAATTTTTGCAACGATGTCATCCTACAATATCCAGACCACAAAAAATCATACTATCTACAAACTGATGCTAGCGAATATGCCTTAGGAGCAGTATTATTCCAGAAAAATGACCGTCAAGAGCACGAAGTCATCAGCTTTCCGAGTAGAACCTTGAAAGGTCCAGAAGTTGGATATTTTACAACGGAAAAAGAACTACTAAGCATCGTATGGGCTCTTCAAAAATTTCGAACATTTTTACTGGGAGCAAAAATCAAGATTATAACGGATCACAACGCACTAACCTTTCTCAAAAGATGTAAATTAATCAACTCAAGACTCACAAGATGGATTCTAGCAATCCAAGACTATGATATTACCATAGAACACTGTCCTGGGAAACTCAACAAAGTGGCAGATACCCTCAGCAGACCTGAAATAGATAAAAATATCACAAAGCAACAGGAATTATGCCTAGGAAGAAATGTAATAATCAATAAGCTAGCAAAGCGACCAGCACCAGAATTAAAAGAATTAATAACTCACCTAAGTGAAAAACAAGATGAAGATACTGAGCTCGCTCAAATCAAAAATCACCTGCGTATAAATCCGCAGTTCTTCAAAAATTACCAACTCCTTGATGAGGTACTCTTCGAAAAAATTGGTGCACATTGGAAAGCGGCAATTCCTGAAAAACACATCAAAACATTAGTAAAAGAATGCCACAAATTATATGGACATGTTGGTGCCAAGAAATGCTACCACATACTACGAGAAGACTTTAATATACCAAAAATGCACAAAATAATAAGAAAAACTTTATCTACATGCGACTCATGTCAAAGAAATAAGTATAACACAATTGGCTCATTTGGCAACAGGGAGATAATTGTCCCACAAGAACCATCAGACCTAATATCTTTAGACTTTTATGGTCCACTGCCAACGGCACAGGGAGGACGGAAATACATCCTTGCTGTAATCGACGTCTTTTCAAAATATGTCCGGCTGTATCCATTGAATAAAGCGACGACTCAAGCAACGCTTCGAGCCTTGACAAACGACTATTTCCAAAAAATAGGAAAACCACAAAGAATTTTGACTGATCTAGGAACACAATTCACGTCAAAAGGTTGGAAGAAAGCCTTAGAACAAAATGGAATTCAAATGATTCATACTTCCATTCGACACCCACAGGCAAATCCTGTAGAGAGAGTAAACAGAGAACTAGGACGCTTCTTTCGCACCTTTATAAAAGAAAATCATACATCATGGACGAATGGATACCTACGATTGAAACATGTATTAACGAAGTACATCATGACACGACGGGATACACACCCATCGAAATTCAATTAAAAAAGACTCCCAAACGTCCATGGAGAAAATGGTTTCAGCTGAGGCCACAAAATCCTGAAACACCGTATGAAAAAAAACTAGAACTTACCAGAAAATCCATTTCTTCCCACAGAGGAAAAGCAGCAGCCAAATATAATAAACTCCACAAATTTAACGAATTTAAGGTAGGAGACTTAGTATTAGCGAGAGCTCTAAACGTGTCCGATCCAACAGCGAAAAGGATTGCCAAATTTATGTCAGTGTACGAAGGACCCTATAAAATAAAAAACCGCATTAGATCTTCAACTTACATTCTACAACATCTGGACAACGATCAAGAACGAGGAATGTACCACATTCAAGACTTAAAACCATATAAAATAGAAGAAGAATAAAGGCTCATCCTACCCCTCCATCTTTACAAAATCCCCAGGAGAGGGAATGCTGAACACTGAAAAATGATATTTAAAAGTCCTCACCAGCCCCAGATTATCATTAGTTGATCAGCAGCAGCCACCGAAGATCATTCAGCAGCAGCTCATTAATACCATCAAAATGGAAAAATTCAAGAAGCAGCCCTACATCCAGGACTACCTCAAGGCTACAGAAGAACTGAAGAAACACTACAGAAGCCCTAGAATAAAAATAAAAATAAATGAAATACAAACAATCGCATTACTAGATTCTGGTAGTGAAATAACTGCTATATCTAGAAGATTTTTCAAAGAAAATCAGCACTCCTGTAAACACAATGTTATCTTCCATCAAGGAACACCATTAAAAGGGGTACATCCTGACATGATTGTACCTAGCCAAACGATTTTTCTGGAAACCACAGTTAGTGGAATAAAAACAAAATTAGCCGCACAAATAATCGACGGCATGGCAGTCCCCTGCATCCTAGGTATGGATTTTTTACAAAAAACAAACGCACTGTTAGATTTTCAATCCAATGCATTACTCATACGAAAGGAAAATAAATTCCACTACATCAACTTCGAATAATACAAGAAATCTACCTTGCCGATCCGTAAAACGATCTCGATCCGAAACACGCAAGCGCACAGTAAGGAAAATAACCGTTAGGCAATCAAGCCGGGAAATTCAAAATCCATAAGAAAAACTACAAATATGTCACGACCACTCAAAGGTTTTTCATCTGATAATCCTGAAAATCAAAACAGAAGGAATTAGTATATAAGGACGATGAAAATGAGATATGAGCACAATCAGTATCAAATCCTGAAACTTGGAAGACGACGACGATGACTGAAGCAGCTACGCAGACAACGGACGAAGTTCCAAGCCAGGAACACGTCCTGATCCTGGCAGGGAAATACCAGCCAGCGGAAAGAAAGCGGATTCACCCAGCGACCCGCAACAAGAATCAAAAGAACAAACAGAGTCAGGTGGACCTGGATCTTTTGGCAATTTCAAGCATGAAATGGAACCTGCAAAAAGATAAGGAAAAAGAAAGCCTCTTAGAAGAGGAAATGCGGAAGACGATAGAAGCTATCCAGGAAATAGCAAAAGAAGAAAAGGTGACATTCACTACAATTCTACTACAATCTTTCTAACACTCAAAATTTCGTAATAACAATTATGATTCTTCCATAGAAAATTAAAGAAAATGTTCCCGAGACCACCAATCTGAATGTCCAGGAACAAACAATCGAGATTATCGATTTAGATACATGGGAACCCGACATAAGGGAACTTCCTCGGATTCGAAAAATAGAAAAAGTTAACGTACAATACATCCCATCCACACGCCGACGGCCCAAAATATCAACCTCAGCCCAAGGAAGACGGTTGATGGCAAAGGAGCTGGAACGTAGAAGACGTCTAGACTACGCAAAGAAAAACAAGATTTTCGATGAGTATAGAGACGTAGCCATTGACGACATACTAAAAGACTGGCCATACTAAAAAAAAAAAAAATAAAAATAAAAATGAAAATAAAAATCAAAGAATCACTAAAATGAATAATGAAAAGAAAATTAATACTTACCTAGTAAGAATCACTTTCCTTTGAGGGGGTGATGTAACGTTCCGGGATCCTACCCATCCCTCAAACGTTCCCTTTTCTTTTCAAAAACCTTCCTTCAAGAGCCCCCAGCATTGCGCCAGGCCCTCTTGAAGGAAATCACTCCCATCACTTCCACTTCACTTAATGTTTTTGACTAAAACGTTATATTAATTAATTCACTTTGCAATAGAATAACAGCTCATAACAAAGGTTATGAGTTGTTACTAACAATAAACTATCAGCCATCTTCTAACACAATGCTCGATGATGGATAAACAGGCTTGATTGGCTGTCCCTAGTACAGCAGCGCCTAAATTATCTGAGGGCAATTACTAACACTAACATTAGATCCTTCCTCGTCGATTAGAATAATCGATAAGGAAGGACGATTACCTTATCTTCGCGCCAGACATTCGAACTGAGGCGAAGATAAGACGGCAGCGCTGTCGCTTAACGAAAAAGCGAACTAATCTAAGCGCATAAGCCGTTAAACACCTAGTGAGAATTTCCGTTACGGAATATTCTCGCAGATGATGTAAGAAATTTAAAAATTTTAATTGTTCGAGCCAATAGATCCTTGCGATCCACACGGGGCAACCAATAGCGGTTGTTGAATCCATAACTAGTCGACGCGCAGAACGGATTCTTATAGCAAGATCCTGCTTTCTGTCAACGTCTTCTAGGAATAGCTCTCCCCGATGAAGAGCCATCGTGGGGGTAGGCACCAGCTTGGATTCAACGCGCTCCGGGTGGATATAAAAGGACCACAAATGCCTCGTAGGATTAGATCGATCCTTTCCTCGATCAGTTACAGATCGAGAGAAGAATGCTCTCAGAGAGACTCAAAAGGCCCCCAGCATTGCGCCAGGCCCCTTTTGAGACTCCAAAACTTAACGAGTATCTGGCAGAGCGCTCAGTACTTGTACCTTTTCCTAGAGTAATTCCTCTAGTGTCGACTGAAGGCCCCAGGCATCGCGCTAAGCCCTTCTGCAGAGATCTCCTCTCCTGATCCCAGGAACGTCTTCAAGGCTAGATTAGAGGGAATAAATAAAAAAACGCCCGTCCAGAACACGAATCCTTAACTTTAGACTCATTCCAGCGCTTCCATCTTTGTTCAAGACAAATAGGAGGAGCTCGAAACGTCTCAATATATATATTGTAACGTTCCACCAACTATCGAGTTGGTAGAACGTTGCATAATTAGAAATACATCCATCTATCCATCCATCAATCCAAAAAGAGTAATAAATAATAAAATAACTTCTAATTCTGCCTCACAGAATTAGAAGAAATTCGAAATATCGGTTACTACTCACCAGATATGTTATTAAGTAAAGTCAAACTTATTACCTTTTAATATAAAAATAAACTTATTAATTCTTCCATTAAATATTTGTTTTCTTTTATTAGTTAAAATAAAATATTAACTTTGTTGACGGCTGTCAGCCATCCGCTAACAGCCATCTTTAAAACTAAATTAAAATAAGATCTATTTCCGATATAGATCAATAACTCATTCCCAATGATGGATAACCGCTGGACAAGTTTAGCTATTAGCATATAGCGCGTCCTGGCGAATCTGAGGGAAATTAGAACAAGTCCAATTAGGACGAATCAAGTTATCTATCACGCGCTATCCTTAAGATAGGCGTGAGCCCCATCTCCCACGAGTCCTGGTCTGCCCCACATGGCTCCGAAGGCAGCCTATAGCAGGCGCGGGAGCCGTGCCTAACGGAAGGAATTTCGAAATGCCCCAATGTGACGCTTAAGCGCGGGACTCGAAATATACCCTCTCCGTTAGGAAATCGCCCCTCTCGAGGAAGAGCCCCCGAGAGGTAGGACAAAATCGGCTCCCGCATGCCATCAGGATGTCCTATAAAGGCAAGACCAGGAGCTCTGAGGAAGCAGATGCTTCGTCTGTCTCATATGAGCAAGAGCTCCGAGAACAGCAATAATCGCAAAACTCAATTTAATTAGAGTAGTCCCACGATCAAAGCGATCAGGACGAATTTACTCTTAAATTCCAAATTCCTCTTCGAGACTTAGAAGAAAAAGCCACTAACATAGCGTTAGCCCTTTTTCAAAGTCTCGAAGAACTTCCTATCTAGCATTCGAAAAAGGCTACTAACATAGCGTTAGCCCCTTTTTCGAATTGCGAACACCTCAGAAGCCACCAGCACAGCATCTGGCCCTTCACACGAGGTAAAAATTAATCCTTTCCTATAAAGGGAATACAGTAGAGAGCCACTGGCATAGCGTCCAGCCCTTTCTACTGCGTTTTATTTCTGGAAGCCACTGGCATTGCGTCCAGCCCTTCCCGAAAGGAAATTCATTTTCCAAATTCCGCATTTGGAAAAGGCCACTGGTATTGCACCAGCCCCTTTTCCAAATTGCAAGTACCTTCGGAAGCCACCAGCATAGCGTCTGGCCCTTCCCAAGAAGGAATCCTTTCCATCATCCTTGTGACGAATGTAATACGGAGCCACTGGCATCGCGACCAGCCCTCACGATTGCATTCGAATTCCCAGAAGCTACTAGCATCGCGTCTAGCCTTTCTGGGAGGCGAGGTGATTCCTTTTTCTTCAGTGCAGCTGATCAAGAGAAGCCACTGACATCGCGCCCAGCCCTTCTCGAAGTCAGTTTTTCGGTATCAAAGCCACTAGCATTGCGTCTAGCCCTTAGATACCGAATCTGCACGAAGAGAAACCTCCAATCCTGGGGAAAATTTATTTTATTACATTATTAGTTTAGAAAATTCAATTTTTTTAAGAAAAATTAATATTTTTACATTAAGTAAATTATAAAATGTATTCCGGAGATTCAATAAACGAATATTAGTAGTTTAAAGAATTCTCTGGTCTAAATTTATTTGTATTTTCTTTTCTACGACTTTCAAACCCGTCCAGCAGACGAATCCCTTTTAAGATCCGACTGCACTCCTCTCGCAAGAATCGTAGGTAGCAGCCGAATCGTCTCAATATATATTATATATATATATATATATATATATATATATATATATATATATATATATATATATATATATATAAATTCCTCTTCCTTAGTTGGTCGTTGAAATAATAATTATTATCCATTTTTTAATTTTATAGCACGGCCTTTATTTCAATATTTCATATATATACGTTTCGGAACCTGGTTTGGTCCATCTTCAGTATTTCAAATTAATTCATTATTATGTCGAAAAATAAAACTAAAACAACAAACGTACATTGTTAAATATCAATTTAATTGTAGCACTTAGAACATAATAGATATGTATTGTAATAGCGATAGAACTCACTGAATTAATTTCCTTCCTTTCATCAATAATAAATAAATGAATAAAGAAATAAATTATGTCAATAGATAGTAAAAGATCATATCAGATTATAAAAACAATTAAAATGGCAACGAAATTGTATATTTATGACGTTGCCAGTTCCTTTCTGTAAAATCAAACTGATCGTCATAAAGTAAAATTTAATTTAATAATTTAATTTGATTTAATTTCTCACGTCGTGAATACTAATATTATTATTCACAAGTGCTACCGCTTTGTATACGTTGTTGATCTCATAACAATCGGTCCTTACATTTATTGATTTATTTCTTTTGATATATGATAAGACTCTAGTATTCTTCGTTTCATACGTCCGTTTCTCTTCTATATTTGAAGTTTTGAAAATCAAATTCATGATTGGTGCACTACAATGTTTCGACAACCCGGTACTATTTTTACCTATTCTGACATCGTACTCATGATGGTATAGCCTTGTCTTAGCGTAATTTCCCGTTTCTCCTATATAAACTTTGTCGCAATCCTACAAGGGATTTGATAAACAATCGATGAATTTAGCATTCTGTCAGTTTTGTCCTTGCCATATCATAAAATTGACTCAATACATTTTCATTTTTAAACAGCATGTTATCCCAAATTCGTCCTTAAAAATCCTTTTTATCTTTTCAGAGAGTTACGTACATACGGCATCTTACAAAAAATTTTCCTATTGTTGACAGAATGATTGTTATTATTGGTTGTATTGTTAGATTGGTCATCATTATTGTTTCGCATTTTTTCTTTTTTATCTATTTCATTTTTTCTGTTTTAATAATATTATCAACTAAATTTACAGGATAATTGTTAATCATAAGAATGTTCTTAATTGTATCTAAATTTTTCTGCCAAAAACTCTTTTCGAGAGAGCTTCAGTGCTCTGTCGACCAGTCCTTTAACGACTCCAGTTTTATAATTTAAACAAGTTGGCGACAAAAATCCAGATATTTTTCAGAACTACCTTTTTTCTGTACCAATCAGTTAGTATACATTTTTTGTCAGTGTTTTTTTATGACCATTATATCCAGAAAGGTATCATGTTGTCTTTCTCCTCCTCAATTGTAAATTGTATATTCTTATGAATTTTATTAAAAGTTTTGAGCATTTCACTAATTCTGTCATTAGGTAAAAACGTTAAAATATCGTCAACATATCTTTTATAAAATAATGGGGTGAAAGTCAATAAACTTAAGGCCTTTTTTTCAGTTTCTCCATAGCTAAATTAGCTAGTACAGGCGACAATGGAGAAACCCATAGGTCAACCCATTCACCTGTTGGTAGAACAGTCATTAAAAATAAAAAACGTATTGTCAAAAATAAATAAAATCGTATTAATAATATCTTGTATGTCAATTCGTTGATCTAAAAAAATTCGATCCTTTAATTCATATAATGCGTCAATAACTAAATCCTTTGGTATATTAGTGAACAAAGAAGTTACATCTAGTGAGATCATCTTAGTGTTTTCCTGTAATTTAACTTTTCTTAAAACATTAACTAATTCCACGAATCTTGTACATTTGAGGACGAAAAACCAACATATTTGCTTATAATTTTTGTTAAAAAACTACTTATTTTGTACGTTGGACTATTTATCGTAGATACAATTAATCTCCAACCAATTTCTTTTTTATGAGTTTTTATTAACCCATAACATTTTGCTATGACAGAACTTTTCGTTGTTAAATATTGCTCTGGTATTCGTTAATATAATTTTTGTTAAAGAATCTTTCGATAAACATATTTGCGTTCTTTTCTATTTTAGGTACATTTACATTCTTATTAAGTTTTTTATAAACATTCGTGTCATTCAACAAGTCAACATTCCTTTGTTGTATTCACCTCTCATTACTGCTACTGTGACGTTCAATTTATCTGATTTAATAAACATAATCTCGGATTTTCCTTCTTAAATTTAAGAAAACATCTTTTCATAGAATTAACCTCATTCATATAGATTCTAGTAAAAAAGTTATCAAAGTTCAATTTAATTTTCATGAGATTTTTAACAATCACTTCTCTAACTTCTCTTTTAGTTCATCTTTAATTTGTGAAATACATTTTTCAGTGCTGGCAATAATTTTTCCTACCGGAATATGTCTTTTGCTGTAGTCCAAACAATGATTTTTACTGTGAGAAATAAATTCAATTACTTTATCAGGTATATTAGTCAAATTTTTAAACAATTTTCTTTGATCTTAACAAGCTTTTCTTTTCTACTTAAATTTTCATATAAAATTTTTTCATTTTCAAGTTCAGTTAAGTTTTCGCAACCATTCATATTTCTTTTTCATCTTTTTCTTTTCTCATATTTTACTCTTTGAACTTTATTATTAAAAGTATCCGTGAACGTTTT
>CATKWD010000054.1:0-14958 GCA_949825005.1 Gasteruption jaculator
CTTGACCATGTCGCAGGCTGACTTCGACTGTGTCATTTTCTCTGACGAAAAGGTCTTTTCTACTTCGCCAGTCCCGAAAAAGAATGTCTGGCGGCCCACGGGAAATTCCAGGTCTGATCCGCTATACGTCGTCCCATGCAGAGACAGCGGGCGTGTAACGTGTGGACTTTGGGGCTGGGTGAGCGGTAATGCTCTTGGAGAACTTGTTAAAATTTCACCCAGAATGGATTCTGCTGAATATATCGACATTTTGGGGAACGCTATGTTGCCTAGCGTTCGAGCGGTATGTTCAGCAGAAGACCTGCCGGTGATGAACTTCGTCCAAGACAACAGTGACGTTAACACCTATGCAATGACATGCAAATGGTTTGCGAGACATCCTGAAATTAATGTCTTGCCATGGCCAGCGAAGTCACCTGACGTTAACATCATAGAAAATGTCTGGGCAGCTGTTATTAAGGACGAGTTTCCCGTTGGCAGGGCGAGAAAGCGGGAAAATCTTGTGAACCATGTTACACGCGCATGGGTGGACCTCCGGACGAAACCTGAATTTTTTCAAAATTTAAGCAGATCCATCCTGAATCGGTTACGTCAACTAATCGACGCCGGCAGGCTCTGGACTAATTATTGAAAACAAATTATTATTCGTAACAATCGTAAAGTCTCATCACTGATCTGTAACTGAATCTCTACTACAATTTACCAAATGTACGTAATTCATTTTTTAAAATTCAAAATTGCAAAAAATTATTAATTTTTTAAAAATCAATATACTAAAAAATGATAAAAAATGTAATGAATTGTTGAAAAATTTAATGGGTTCAGAGAAAATAAATTTTCAAAAAATTCTAAATCTGTAAATTAATAAGTTCCAAAAAGAACTCAATGTTAAACAAACTTATGCTGAAAAAATTAATAAATTTTTGCAAAATTAAAAAGAAATAAATTGTTACAAAATTGATAAATTTAAAAAAATTATAAATTGATAAATTAATAAATTGTCAAAAATTAATAAATTTATGAGAAATCGTCAAAGGGTATAGCCGAATGAACATGATAAAAGTGTCCCGGAACCAAATTGAACTTATGTTACGTCAATCGAAAGAGCTTTCTAGGAAATCCATTTCCACGAAATTTTAACCACCTACCCGTATTACTAGGGTAGTTATTAAGCGAAACATCATTTACAGATTAAACTTAAATACTTATTTTCTATTCTAGCAAAAGTTATGAAAAAAATCTGCAATATGTATATTTTTTACAGTATAATCATAATACCAGAAATATACGTAACTTTCAACGGATTCATCCCTGTTTTTACATTTGAAGATATTGTTGTGCAGTAAATAGTTCGATCCATCATTATTAATTAGTTTCTCACTCATATCAAAGAGAATTGCCAAGATTAACAACCTTGACTAAAAGTTACTTCTATACACAGTAAAATGAGAAAAAAGTAATTTTTAATTTTTTTCATTTTGTTGCACCATTTTCAAAAATCTGGAAAAATTAGGAATTAGTTGGCTATACCCTTCATTCATTCGGCTATACCCTTTGACGATTTCTCATAAATTTATTAATTTTTGACAATTTATTAATTTATCAATTTATAATTTTTTAAAATTTATCAATTTTGTAACAATTTATTTCTTTTTAATTTTGCAAAAATTTATTAATTTTTTCAGCATAAGTTTGTTTAACATTGAGTTCTTTTTGGAACTTATTAATTTACAGATTTATAATTTTTTGAAAATTTATTTTCTCTGAACCCATTAAATTTTTCAACAATTCATTACATTTTTTATCATTTTTTAGTATATTGACTTTTAAAAAATTAATAATTTTTTGCAATTTTGAATTTTAAAAAATGAATTACGTACATTTGGTAAATTGTAGTAGGGATTCAGTTACAGATCAGTGATGAGACTTTACGATTGTTACGAATAATAATTTGTTTTCAATAATTAGTCCAGAGCCCGCCGGCGTCGATTAGTTGACGTAACCGATTCAGGATGGATCTGCTTAAATTTTTTTGGCATTATAAAAAGCTTCTCCCGTAAAAATATCAAGTTTGTCACTTGATAATTGCAATTAAGAAACTGAATATTAAAACTTTTGTGATTTTTTTTTAAATAAATTTTTCAGCCAAAAATTCTGGAAAAATTTTATGATATATAACATACTAATTACAGTATTGCAGATTTTTTTTCATAATTTTTGCTGCGATAGAAAAAAAGAAATTAAGTTTAAACTGTAAATCATGTTTCGCTTAATAACTACCCTAGTAATAGGGGTAGGTGGTTAAAACTTCGTGGAAATGGATTTCCAAGAAAAGCTCTTTTGATTGACGTAATATAAGTTCAATTTGGTTTAGGAGCACGTTTATCATGCTTATCCGGCTATACTCTTTGAAGGAATTTCTCGAGTTTCTAAAAAAATTACAAATCGGGATCTTGGTTGATTTGTAAAAATCTTATACATTTTTTAGAATTTGATGGCTTAAAAAATGTATCACTCAACGAATGTGATGAGATTGGAATAGTTAACAAACAAAATAATGAATTCATGAATTGAAAAAAGTTCATCAATTTTTAAGAAATTATAATATTTTGTAGTTATTATAGCTGCTCATTATTATCATGATTTTGTGAATTTTAATACTTAAAATAAAATTTAAATATTTATATTTTTGTCGATAAAAAGTAATAATAATAATAATAATAATAATAATAATGAGCAGCTATAATAATAGTTATAAAAAGTAACTCTAATATAATATTAAGGAATATTATATTTTACTAACTTATTAAATATAAGAAGTTTTAGAGAAAACAATTTTTTTCATCATTTATATGCGCTGTATTACTTTAAGGGGTAGTTTACGGTATTCGGGGGCGGTTGTGCAAGAAGTCCTGAAACACGACAACTGAAATATTCGATAGAGTAAACGGAAATGCTTTTCTTTATTTTTTTCAGTTCATACGCTGGTTTATATTAAGAAAAAAAGCATTAAATCTAGATTTCTTTAAATATAAAATAAAGGGTTGCAACCCCTTAGGTCATAAACACACCTAATATCTTCGACTTCTTATGACAAATATTTTCCATTTTGTTTTATTGAAAAATATTTATTAGAAGCCGAGATGTGATAAAAAACGGTTTTCGGATAAAACTTTAGGGGGGGGGGGTTTCACCCCTTTAAAGTGGATGTCAGCACATAAAAAAACCGTGTCCGTTATTTCTTCGAGTATGTATGTATGTATTTATTTAATGAGTCCCTTTAGGGTTAAATGGACTTCCGTTTCGATTTACATGTATCCACTGCCTTCCCTCTACATTTCGCTAGCTCATTCACGCCTCCACTCTTCCCCCACTTATACACTCTTTCTTTCCTGTCTTTCAGTACCTCATTATCCTCATCCCATCTATACCACTCTCCATCTATTTGTAATTCCCCGCATCCAATCCACACTCTCCTCTTCTTCCTTTTCTCCTCTTCCGCTATTCCTTTTAACTTCCACCTTATTCTCCGTTCCTCCCACGTCAGATCCTCTTCAATCCTATCCTCTCTTCCTCTCAGCCGCCTCTTCCTCGTCATCACCTGCTGCTTTCCTTCTTCGCTTTCCATCGTCACCACCACCATTTCATCTCCTTCTTCCCTCCTTCCATTTTCACCCTTTCCACCGCTTCCGTCACTTCTATTCTCCTCATCAGCTCCTTGACCACCTCACCTGCCCCTCTATTTTCAATTCTTAAGCCTTTCATCAACACGTTCCTTCTTCTTTCTTCTCTCTCCTTCCTTTCCAACTTCCTCTCTACATCCCTTAACCTTTCTTCCGCTACCCGTCTCACCCCCCTTTCTCCTCCTTCACTCTGTTCTTTATACCCTTCCACTCTTCCCATCCTTTCCTCCAGCTCTTTTATCCTTTCCTCTCTCTCTCTCTCTCACTCTCCGCGCGCGCACGTAAGTACTGCCTGTCACGTACTATTCTTGCTCTTCTACTTTTGAGGATTTTTACTGCTGCGCTTTGCCTTCGGGCCACTTTTTTTTCTGCTCCAGGCTTTGCTCAGCTGCCCTCTCTCGCTGTACATAATTTGCAAAGCTGGGCTATCATTGTGCATGTGCTTCCCTTGCACTTTATCATTCTGGCTCCTCCTAACCTCAAAAAGAGAAGCCTGGACTCTATCTACTCGGCGAGTCTTCGCGCCTTTCCTCTCGATCCACGCTCTCATTGGCTGCCTATCATGGACAAAGCTAGGTGCGGGAAATGCGATCGTCGAGCGGTCAACGCAAAGGTTGCTTGCCCCACCTGCCTCACAACCTACCACACGAGCTGTGCCGTGGACTACATCTCACGTAGCGCTGCTCGTGAATGCTGTAAAGCTCTTCTCCCAGCCTTAGTCAGAGCCAACTTGGAACAGAGACCGGGCCCTCAACATGACTCTGCAGATTCAATGACTTCGCATGGATCTGCTGTTACTATCGTAAGTGCTAGCGCGCCTTCCTTCGTCACCCCTCTCTCTTCTTCCAGTACATATTTAGGGACGACGACAGTGACGATGACCACCACTACGGCTCCAACTCTTACCACCACTACTCCTTCCTTCTCAACGCCTCGATCAACCGTTTCTACCTCTCCGTATGTGAGCCCAGCGTCTTATCTACCTGCTGTTTCGACAGTCAGTGGCTCGCTTGCCTCTGGGCCACCGATGGCTGCTGCCTCGTATGTTCCCCTCTCTATTGCTACTCCTGAGGTGTCGGACCAGCTGTCCCTTTCGGGGAAACTGGATCGCCTCACTCTCCTTATCTCTAGCCTTGAGAGGACTACAGCAGCAGCCATCAAGGAGATTTCGACTAAAATTGATGCGCTGGGCCACTTGGCGGACAGGGTGAACGATCATGATGCTCGTCTCTCCGTTCTCGAGTCCGCGGCCGGTGGGGTCTCTGACCGACTCGCTGCGTTGGAACAGCGGCTTGGGGACTCTCCGCGCCCGGACTCTAGGATGGATCGAGAGATTATCATTTCTGGGGTCCCCATGGACACCCAATTGTCAGACGATGAGGTCGTCTCCGCAGTTTTGCGGGTGCTTGGTGCTATGTGTTGGCTCCCTGATGTGGTTGGTGTGAGGAGGATGGCCGGTGGCATCGCTCGGGGCGCTCATGTACCCTCAGCGCGGCCCGGCCTTTCTCCTACTCCTGCTACTTCTTCCTCTTCTTCCTCCCCTGCACTGCCCAACCGAGCTCTGCAGCGGTACCACCGTACCTCTCTTGTGGTGACGCTCAAATCTGCCATTGCCAGGAGTTCAATTGTCAATCTGAAAAGGAAGCACGGGCGCATTGAGGCTTCTATATTGTTTCCTGGTCTTCTCACCTTCTCTTCTGCCCTGGTTAACATCAATGAAATGTTGCCATCCGCAACTTATTCCCTGTTGCGACAGGTTCGTGTCAGAGCTAAGGCTCTCGGTTTTAAATATATCTGGGTGCGTGACGGTGTTATTCGGGCCAGGAGGGAGGATGGAGGAAAATCACTAATTGTAAATGCTCTGTCTGACCTAGAGGGACCCTGCTGCTGAAAACCAAATCCTCTCTCGTTTTCTCCCACAGGCTTATATTCACCTTCTGGACTATAGGTTCAAAACTACCGAAATTCAAACTCGGTCCAAAAACTGCTATTAACCATTTATACTAATCTTCTATATAAAATACCTTAGGTCCTTCCTATAACTTTACTACCATCCATCTGGCGCGCGGAGGCACTTCTTTGATCTTTCTTATTTGCTTTCTTATGTAACTCATGTAACTTTTCTGCTTTCCATTAGCAATACTTATCTTGTATAACTAATTCTGCTATTTTCTACATTGTCTACGATGACTATCATAATCTCTTACGCTACTCTTATCTTATCTTTTTTCTTTTTACTTTTCTGAATTTGTAACTTACTACTTCTTAATCTGTATTTTCCACATTTGCCTATAGTTCGCTACGGCAAAAATAAACAATCAATCAATCAATCAATCAATCAATCTCCTCCTTCCTCTTTCCCTCCATTACTTCCGCCCCTTCTTTTTTCTGGCTCTTTTCCTCTCTCCTTCTGTTCTCCTTCAATACCTCTCTCACATGCTCCATCATCCACTCTTTCACCCTTTTCCCCTTCCTCTCCATCTCGATCCTCATCCTCTCTATTCTCTCTTCCATCTCCAGCTTCACCTCTTCCAATCTTCTCCTCCCTTCCTCTCTTATTCTTTCTATCTTCCTTTCCATTTCTTCTTCCTTTCTCTCCACCAATTCTAACACCTTCATTTCCACCTCCTTCTCTTCACTTCTGTCTCCTTTACTGTCCCCTTTACCTTCACTCTTCCTTTCTTCCTCCCAACTCGTCCGGCCTCCTTCTCCACCCTTCTCCTCCTGCTCTCTCTTTCCTCTTGTCAGCTCTCCTTCCATTTCCTCTCTCCACTTCACTAGCTCCCGCATTTCCGCATTCCATCTCTCCAACTCCCTCCTTTCTGCAACCACTTTGCTTCCATCATCGTTCCTTTCCTCTCCCTTCCTCTCTCCGCCTGATCCGCCGTCTACTATAGCACTCTTCTTTTCCTCTTTCTCCTTCCTTTCCTCCCCGTTCTCCCTCCGCTCCTGTATAGCACTTAGCCTTGTGTCCGTCTTCTTCTTGCCCATCTCGCCTCTTGCTCCTCAGCCATTTCCACTGCCCGTGTCCTAATCCGCTTCCCCTCCTTTCTACTTTACCTAATTACCGTCTCTACTTTATCCTTCGCGCTTTCTCCGTTTGACTTGCTCCTTCACTCTCTACTCTCCCGATGTCGCCACTCACGACGCTCTCGTCACGCTCGCCACGTTTCCTGTAGCTTCGCCCACCACCTAACCTCACTTTTCCCGTCTCTTACACCTGCCTTTTCCTTTCTCGAGGCCTTCTAATTTCCTTTTCTTTCTTTCTCATCCGTTCCTCCACCTTTCCTTTCCACCTTCCTCACCACTCACTTTCCAACGCCTCTCTTATTCTCACTTTCCAACCATTCCGACTCTCCACTCCTAGCCACACGTCTCTCCACCACTTATACGGAAACGGAAGTCTATTTCTTCGAGTATTACATCATATCAAAAAATTATGGAAATCGGTAAGGTCCGAATAGAAACCCTGGTGAAATCGGGTTCCGACTAACCCGATAAAAACACATGTGCCGGAACTGTGCTTGAAATTTTCGTATCCTCGACCATGAACCTAGCATTCGACCAAGTAACTCGTCTGCTTATTTTCGTCGAGCACAACTAGTTCGCGATGCTCCGCTTCGCAGCGCTAGAGGAGGGACAACTTTCGTGCGGCCTATTGTACTCTCGTTTTTACTGTGGAGAATGGCCGCTGACGAGTTGCTGTGTATACTCAGTAAGGAGAATTTCCTCGCAGTGGGGTATGCAAACGATATTTTTATTATTGTCAGGAGGAAATACGAGGAAGTTTTACCTGATCTCGTGCAAATAGCGCTGCAAGAAATGAAAGAATGGTGTAAGACGAAATCACTCGGGCAACCCAGGCAAGGCAAGGATGGTAGCCTTCACGAGGAAATACAAAAGTATAACAAACAAAGAAGTTACATTCTACGAGAAAAGCAATACTGTATGCAGAAGGTGTCAAATATCTAGGAGTATACCTGAATAGAAAGCTAAATTGGAAATTGCACTTGGAAAAGCAATACTGGAAGGTTCTCAGCATATTTATGCAGTGTAGAGCAGCAATTGGTATAGGGTTTGGCTTGGAACCCGAAAGGCGCTACGTATTTATAGGGTCATACTTGTACCGAAGCTAACCTATTCTGCGTTGATATAGTGGGAAGTCATTGAAAAGAAAACCTGTCAAAAGACTCTGGAACACGTACAGGCAGTTACTCTTGTTAGGAGAAGCACACCCGTAACTGCTATCAGGTTGATGTTGGACCTGGTTGGATTGGATCACGAAGTAATGGGAGCTGCGCCTAGGTCAGCATTGAGACTGAAAAGCAGTGGAGAATGGGAGGGCGATAGAATAGGGCATGTGAAATTGCGCAGGAGGACACTGAGGGGAGCCATTTGGGTGACATCTGGAGGGACGGATGGATGGAGGGAGGGAGGGGGGAGGGGGAGGGAGGGATTTATTATATCCTGGAAAGATTCCGTAGGGCAATTTGGAAAATAGTACAAGTATTAGTATCCAAAAAATGTTTAAGATAATACAAGAAGAGGAAAATGTATAATGATAATAAAAGTACATGATACTGATAAAAAACAACATCAAGATAACATGACAGGAGATAACATGAAGAGAAAGAATATATAAAATACATAAGTCGAAGATAGCATCGTAATTGAAAAAATGTAAACGATTACACATTAGATAGGCGCAGTTCTTCATTGAGAAGAAAATCGAACAAATTATGCTTGAATATAGCTACTGGATGCGGTACCATGAGGGATGCAACGTCATAAAGAGGAGACTTGACATTGAAAAATGGTAGAAATGGGAACAATCCCAGGGACGCAGATGGTTCAAAAAGCTTCTTCGGAAACGCATCAGCAACTGGGCAAGCAGGACCATCACCCTGGACAGGAAAAAGCAAGCAGAATCCTGGGGATCTTAACCGGGGATCTTAATGCTTCAGAGATATAACTGAGGGGAAAGGGATACAATGGTGGAAACTTGCTGTCCCTGAGCCTGATACCCCGCCTAATTAGTTAATGAAAAAAATACATTTACTCCATATTTCTCCATGTACCTAATAGAATGGTCTTCTTTAGTTAGCATTATGAGTTGGAACGTAGCGTTCTGCACGCTATTCTAGAAACGTGTTTTTGGGAACATGCCCATTCAGAAGAAAAGTCTTGTCGGTTAGACATTGGTTTGTACGTTACACGAACACCTATGTAAAGGGCTAGGATAAGGCTAAATTAAGTTTTCGGTTATAAGACAGTTACCGTGCGCACACTGGGGAAGCCAAAGGATATGACTGGTTAATAGCATTAATCAGAGATTAAGCGAGCCTTAGGGCATTCATGATCGAAAGAACAAGCAACGATCAATGTGGAACGTCTATTGGATCCTTGAAAAATGAGAACAACGGAATATTAATTCCGAATGAGTAGCAGCACTTCTCAACTACTATCTGTGCGGTCCCTTTACGCCGAGAGTGAGCACGTATGCGCAGCGACGCCCGGAAGAAGAAAATGAGGAGAAGCCGCTTCTTGTTTGGACAGCGGTACGACAGTACATTCCTTGGAGATGCGTCACTTTCGATTGAAGCGAATTTCTTTTGAATCATGGGTTGGTCTCCATTTCTCTCTTCGGTTTTTGATTATTTGGTGTGTGTCAGCCGGCTTAAGTAATTTAAGAAGAATAATTAGAGATTTTAGGACTCTTGGATTTATGGAGATGATCCTTGTTGACAAGAAGGTGACAAGTTTTCTCCTCAATCCATTCTAATCATAAATTGTAAAGAATATTCGAGTATTTCTGAGTGAAATATAAAATAGAGGTATCGCAAGACGCCTCAGGAGTCTACTCAAAATCGCATTATAATTAACACGTATTTTGAATTGTCTAATTCCGTGTAGAATCTGCTTAAGCAATTTATGTATTTGGGACGATTTTCGTAATTAAAATCAGATACTTTTGTAGAACGATGTCGTGAATTTCGCAAATTACGTGCTTGCTGCATCATGTGATTCACATTGTAAAAATCGTTTAATTATCGTTCTCAACATCGTGATAATCACCAAATTATAATCAATTTCCTTTAGGAAGTTAAATTAGTATGAATCATGAACTCTATGAAGTTGTCCTTCGCGTCATTACCGGAAAAGTGATTTTGCTTCATGAGAAGTGAAGTGGAAGTGTTCCCCTTATTTCCACATCAATGAAAAGAAGTGACAACCAGCTGCTGCAGTGGATGCAATCCACCGTCATTGTCGTGCACGGAAACGTCATCGCCATCCAAGGAAGTTTCGCGAAAAATTAGGGATAGCCGCATCGCATCGCTCTCTGTGAGGGAAGAGAGAGTCTTTACTACTAAACGGATGAGTGGTCAATCAAATGAAAGGACGATCTTTTCTTGTATATCACGTGGATGCTGCAACTGCCGTAGTATTATCCGAATAGGAATCCTTAGCTCAGACTCTGTTTGCGTGTTAAAAGCGATATTATTTTTTAGTCTTCAGGCCGTTAAATGAATTACTGCGTTCCGTATAAAGACCGTGAAATATTAATTGAGAAGTTTTCGGTCTGAGTACAACAAAATAGTATATGCTACCGCGGATGCATATATGTATCACTCTCGCTCGCGTGACTTTGATGCTCACACGAGCGCCCAAGTCTCAAAGCTTGCACTTGCCGAGAATGATACAGTTTGCATTCCTGGTGTGTAATATACTATTCTTTTTGTTCCAAGCGATTCTTAACCCTTAAAGGCCTAGAGTATCAAATTCATCAAGTGTGCAATTCCATTTAAAAATTCGGTTTATTTGAAACTCTAGGCCAGAGGTCCCCAAACTTTTTCGCCTCGTAGACCACTTGCCATGTTTTTCGATTTTGGGTAGACCCCCTGCTTAGCTAATATAGCATTTTTGAAAATTCTTTAACTTCAAATGTGTTTTGACTGATGTCTAACTGTAGTGAGGTGTAGAATAAAAAAAAACAATAAAAAACATATATATATATATATATATATATATATATATATATATATATATCAAGAGACACGGTAGTGTCTCGAGACAAGTTCATGTATGAATTGGGCGAGAGCGCTACCGTGTATCTTTTCTCGACCGAACTAGGTGCGGGCACATGAAAAACAGCCGCCACACGTTGTGTATATACACAGCTTCAACCTCCACACATTCAAACCAAAAATGTCCACTAAGTTGTGTGAGTTTCTCTGTATACATACACGGCTGGATCCCTCTATACGCTCACACGAGAAATGCAACATAAGTAGCGGATAAATGGGGGGTTTGCTAGGCCCTAGGTAATATGAGAAAAATTTGCGACAGACAGTAGCGGTAAATGAGGGGTTTGCTAGGTCTCAATGACACGCAGTAGCGTTGTGTTTTGTTTTCACGAATCCAAAAGACGAAAAATTTACTTTACCGACGCACGTTATGCATTGTTTTATGTTATCTCGGGATATAAAGCCGATAATAATAATAATATTTGCAAAAAGGAGACAAATCCCCCTAAAAAACACCTCTGGTGCAAAAAGTCGAGACAAGTTCATGTATGAAAAGGGATCTCTCTACAAAAGTTGTGAAATCCAACAACATTAGACAAGCTCGTTTCTTCCATTATGTCAATACGAAGTAATTACAAAATGGAAAGAATTTTTTCTGTTTACGTGATTAGAACCGGTATTGAACATGTCGGGCCCCGAACCCAAACGATAAGCAATAAATATCTTACAATTTAATTTATTTCTACCGCATTACGAATTAGTAAAGCTCAGATTACATAATAATAATATGAATAATTATACATCATACTCAAACATCTGAATTATTCGGGGCCCAACAAGTTCAATACCAGTTCTAATCACGTAAACAGAACAAATTCTTTCCATTTTGTAATTACTTCGTATTGACATAATGGAAGAAACGAGCTTGTCTAATGTTGTTGGATTTCACAACTTTTGTAGAGAGATCCCTTTTCATACATGAACTTGTCTCGACTTTTTGCACCAGAGGTGTTTTTTAGGGGGATATATATATATATATATATGTTTATGGTGGGTGACTTCTGAGGATCGAATGTACGACCCGTGTACATACGTATACATACCTTTACATTGCTTTTGCGAATTCAAATTCGTCAAAAAATTTATTATGTATATCCTAAAAATGAACGTATATTGAAAAATCTATATTTTTTATGTTATGTGATATTTGGGACCAAACTATATTTTTATGTTATGTGGTATGTCGGGTCCATGGACTCATATATATATACTTCATCTCATTTTTACATATTACAATATATTTCAATTCTCGAATTTAAATAAGTAGTACAACTTTTCCAGAACATTATTTTAAGGGATCATATTTTTGAATGTTATGTGAAGAAATACCTGCTTTATGAATACCTGTAGTAGAAATAAATGTACTAAATTTTAAGATTTAGTAATTCGGGAACCCGAAATTCTTGAAATTGTTTCTTGTTCAAATTGAAAGAATTTGTCATTAAACATTTTTAAATAAGGAATTGGTATTGGTTGGTTAGCATATAATTATTTTAAAAACTGCTGATTTAAAATATGAAATGAAGCATTTGTACAATTTCCATATATTACAATTGTGAGTTTTATTTAGCAAAATAAAAAACATGAATTATGATAAATGTTCATGTTGTATATTTTTAATAGTTCAATTAATAATTATATTATTTAATAATTTTATTGGAAAGATTCAGAAATATAAGATATGTATATGGGGCATTCCACGCCAAATCGGACAGTTTGAAAAATGTTGATTTTTGATTTCCTCAATTTTTTGATATTTTTTAGTACCTACCAAAAAACCCTTCCTGGTAGATTTTGACATTTTTTTGATTATCCGTTCAAACGATATCAAATTTTCAAAAAAATCGCTTTGTTTAGTTTTTTGCTGATAACTTTTTCAATAATGGTCCAAATTTAAACTTTTTTCTTTCAAAATTTTTGCTCTTTCATGTACTATTTAGAAAAAAATATACAAAAATTTATAATGTATTCTTGAATGAGATCTTTACATTTTAAATTTTAAATCTCCTTTTCCAAAGTGAGTGCATATTTTGATTTACGTCAAAATTTTTTATAGCAAACTACTACTCATTCCACTACTTTCCAGGCCGGTCCGATCGTGGGATCTCCAAAGCTATTATTTTCTTTCCATTTTTGAAAATTTGAAAAATTTTTTTCTTTCTATTAATCATTGTGAATATCAATTACCATTACTGTATATTATTTTTCTAATTATTTTTGAATAATTTCTACAATTTATAATGGTAAAGAGGTGTATAAAATCAATTAATAGTCGTTAAATCAATTTATAATCAATAAAACAAAAATATCTATTTATTTTCGTAATTTCTTGAAAAATCCGGTTGGGGTTGAATTTTCAGTGTTATTTCTTGTTATAAAGTATTTTTTTTCAATAATATCATTTATACTATTATTGGAAAAAAATACTTTATTAGTATTTTTTCCAAAAATACTTATAAAATTTTTTTTATATTTTTTTCTAAAGAGTACATGAAAGAACACAAATTTTGAAAAAAAAGTTTAAATTTGGACCATTATTGAAAAAATTATCATCAAAAAACCAAAAAAAAGCGATTTTTTTTAAAAATGTGATACCTTTTGAACAGGTAATCAAAAAAATCTCTAAATTTACCAGGAAGGGTTTTTCGGTAGGTACTGAAAAAATGTCCAAAATTTGAGGAAATCAAAATTTTTCAGAATGTCCGATTTGGCGTGGAATGCCCCATACATATGTATAACATTTCGGATACCATAAGTTTGCTAGCCTTTTTAATATCAGTGTATGTAATGTTGTCATTCCCATAAGTGCCTATACATCTAATGCATGCGTCGTCATTTTTATGTACCGTATATGTATCGATATTTATCAGGTCCAATTTCGTACAGGTAATGGGATATATGAGGACCACAACAGAGAGTTGCATTTTTTGCTTTACTAACGGTAAAGGTCACTGGGACACATACCGATACACAATATAATATCAGCCTAGAGTACAAAAAAGGGGAACACCATGCAATGAATTAATACTTATATGATATTATGCATTAACATAGAGAATTGCTGAAGTAACACAACGGAGCAACTGTTTCATAAAATATGACTATTTGCTAGCCTTTTTAATACCAGTATATGTAATGTTGTCATTCCCATAAGTGCCTATACATCTCATGCATGCGTCGTCATTTTTATGTACCGTATATGTATCGATATTTATCAGGTCCAATTTCGTACAGGTAATGGGACATATGAGGACCACAACAGAGAGTTGCATTTTTTGTTTTACTAACGGTAAAAGGTCACTGGGACACATACCGATACACAATATAATATCAGCCTAGAGTACAGAAAAAGGGAGCACCATGTAATGAATTAATAGTTATATAATATTATGCATCAACATAGAAAATTGCTGAAATAACACAACGGAGCCACTGTTTGATTAAATATGATTATTTGCTAGTCTTTTTAATACCAGAATATGTAATGTTTTGATTCTCATAAGTGCCTATACATCTCATGCATGCGTCGTCATTTTTATGTACCGTATATGTATCGATATTTATCAGGTCCAATTTCGTACAGGTAATGACACATATGAGGACCACAACAGAGAGTTGCATTTTTTGTTTTACTAACGGTAAAAGGTCACTGGGACACATACCGATACACGATATAATATCAGCCTAGAGTACAGAAAAAGGGAGCACCATGTAATGAATTAATAGTTATATAATATTACGCATCAACATAGAAAATTGCTGAAATAACACAACGGAGCCACTGTTTGATTAAATATGATTATTTGCTAGTCTTTTTAATACCAGAATATGTAATGTTTTGATTCTCATAAGTGCCTATACATCTCATGCATGCGTCGTCATTTTTGTGTACCGTATATGTATCGATATTTATCAGGTCCAATTTCGTACAGGTAATGGGACATATGAGGACCACAACAGAGAGTTGCATTTTTTTGCTTTACTAACGGTAAAGGTCACTGGGACACATACCGATACACAATATAATATCAGCCTAGAGTACAAAAAAGGGGAGCACCATGCAATGAATTAATACTTATATGATATTATGCATTAAGATAGAGAATTGCTGAAGTAACACAACGGAGCAACTGTTTCATAAAATATGACTATTTGCTAGCCTTTTTAATACCAGTATATGTAATGTTTTG
>CATKWD010000055.1:0-33524 GCA_949825005.1 Gasteruption jaculator
GCCGAATCGCCAGTCTGTGGTATCACGTAGTACGACTCTTGGAGAAATAAATGAAATTATTTCATAGAATTTGGCGATGCAGTCTTGCGCAATGATAATTCGTGATTGAAACATGTATTCTCGTAACAAAATGCAATGTTTTGTTACAAAACAATGTTGCAATGTTTTGTTACAATTCACACGAGAAAACATGTAGCGGTCTCAAATCCTCAAATTATGATAAAAAACAAAAAGAAAAAAATTGCTTAATTCGTTTAAACAATTATTTTTTTAACAATTTGCGAAAAGAATGAGTTCTTGGTCTTGCTGACATCGATCACGGATTTTACGGAAAACAGAACAAAAAATTAATGTTTTTTAATTTGTTTAAGGTTCTTTAGGGAGTAAAAACATCTTTATATTCGAGTTTATCATGAAAGTTATTTTTTGCATAAACGATGAAGAAAGTGTGATTTTTATTTTGCAATATAGAATGTCCATTAATACTGGGAACTAAGTCATTAATATCAAAATTTGTTGTTATATAATCAGAATACAAGTTGCTTTCATCGAGATCTTGAGACCAAAATAATATAATTGGTTCCTGTAATTTTGAAATGTGTTTTTCCTCTTTTTCAAACTCCAATATTTCTTGATTCATATAGTGAAACTTTATGAAATCTTTATTCATTTCATCTGATTTTTTTGTAAAATTGATTTTTACGTCTAAACATGTTTCTTGTAGATTTTCGTCAGAAACTAATCTGGAAAGACCGTCAGCATTTGAATTAATTTTGCCTGGTTTGTACAAGATTTTATAATCGTATTCGCTAAGTCTTAATCTCCAACGAATTAGTCTCGAGCAAGGATTCTTACAATTAAAAAGCCATTGGAGGGGTCTGTGATCTGTAGAGATCGTAAAATGTTTTGCGTATAGATATGGGCGATAGTGTTCTACTGAATTGACAAGAGCTAGGAGCTCTTTTTCGGTAGTGGAGTAGTTTTGTTCAGCTTTATTTAGCGTTCTTGAAAAGTAAGCGATGGGCAAATCCTTTCCGTCTTTAACCTGTGATAGAACGGCACCAATGCCGATGTTAGATGCGTCTGTCGTTAAAGTGAATGGTTGTGAGAAATTTGGATACTGGAGCAGTGGCTCGGTTGTTAATGCATTTTTTAATTTTTGGAAAGCTTCCTCTTGTTCTGGTCCCCAAATAAATGGGCTATCCTTTTTCAAAAGTTGAGTAAGGGGTTTTGCGGTAGTTGAATAATCTTTAATAAATTTCCTGTAATATCCAGTCATACCAAGAAGGGTTTTGATGTTTTTTTAGAGTTTTTGGTTGTGGGATTCTTTGAATTGTCTCGACTTTCGCTGGGTTTGGTTATTCACCATCTTTGGTTATTATGTGACCAAGATATTGGCAGGATTCACGCAAAAATTCACATTTATCCGGCTGGAGTTTAAGATTGTTTTCGCGAAGACGGGAAAAGATGTTTTTCAATTTTTTATTATGGTCTTCAAGATTGGAACCGTAAATAACGATATCGTCGAGATATACTGTTCGCGATCGCGAAAGGTAAGGGGGGAGCGGAGCTGAGCCGGGACCCACCGGACAGTCTCCCTCTCCCAGAGCTGGTCCCCACTCGCAGCGTCTCCCACCTCGCAGCGATCTCACCGAGCACGATATCGGCGAGATCGTTGCCGTTCCAGCCAGTCGCTCGCTCGACCCGAGCCCCTTCAGACGGGGACTCTATGTATGCTTTTAGGCTACACTGGTAAGTCTGGTAAACCCAACTATCCAAACCTTATCCCTCGAGGCGTTCTCGTGATCTTAGAGTTAGCGCGGTGTTCGCGTTATACCCGTTCCTAGTGCGGTGTTCGCGTTATACCCATTCCTAGTGCGGTGTTCGCACTTCCTTCAAGCGGAGTTCGCTTCCTTTTCCTAGTGCGGTGTTCGCACTTTGTAGTCTCTCTGAGACAACTCGAGGTGTTCTCGGGTTGTCTTTCCTTAGGGGATTAGCCCCATTTTCGCTCCCAACCCTCCGGCTTTCCAGGCGCCCTAGCGCCCTAGAGTTCGCCTCGCGCGTCATAGCGGAGCTCGCTTTGCGCGTCTTTCTCGGGTATCTTAACACTCATTGCACGAGCCTCGCGCTCGGAGATTTAGTGCCTTTCTTTTTCTATTAATTTTTTTATTTATTGTTGAAAAATATATTATTACGTTTCTCATTAAGTTGCTTCTTTTTCTTTATTAGCGTCTCCTACCCTTGTCCGTCCGAGCGAGCCGAACGTTCTGCGTTACCACCGGTAGTCTCCGCTTTGTTTCTTTGTATTTGTGGTGACCGGGATTTGCCCGTCGTTACAGTCTCGCACATATACAAAACACTGTTTATTCGTTAACCCGGTTAGAACGTTATTCATTGTGCGTTGGAAGCAAGCAGGGCCGTTTTTTAACCCAAATGGCATTTTTTTAAACTCGAAATGCCCATCTGGTGTGGAAAATGCGGTTTTAGGAGCATCTTCGGGCTTTACTAAAATTTGATGGAAACCACTTACCAAGTCTAAGGTTGTAAAATATTGCGAATGACCAAGTTGGTCAAGAATATCTTCTATATTTGGGAGTGGGTAGGCGTCGCCAATCGTCTTTTCATTTAATTTTCGATAATCAATGACGATGAGCCATTTTTTTTCACCGGAAGCGTCGAGTTTTTTTGGAACGATCCAGAGTGGATTCAACCAAGGACTCGTGGAGGGGGTAATTATACCTTGTTTTAACATTTTTTCAATTTGTTTTGAGACCTCATTTTTATGCACTTCAGAGTAACGATATGTTTTTGTTTGAATTGGAGTGTTATCGGATAGGTTGATTTCCAACCTTGTTGCGTTCGTCGTGGTCAAAACGTCATTGGGAAGGTAGAAAATATCATTGAATTCTTTGCAAATCTTGTAAATCGCATTTTTTTCTTCTTGATTTAAATGGTCAAGACGTAAATTTTCGCATAGGCTTTTAGAACGATCTTGGGTTTCTAATCTGTCTGTATTAACTTGAAAAATTTGAACCTTGGTAGTAAATGCTTCAATAGTTAATGTAGGAATGGGAATTGTTTTTCTTACAGTAGAAGAATTTGCTAATGTTATAATTCCTTGATTGTTCTCATCAATTTTTACGACAGCGTTTAGAATTAACACATAGTTATCATCTCCCAAATATTGGGCAGTGACAATCCTTCAGTCAAATTTTGAGGATTTGCAAAATTTACTCTTACGATTTTTTCAGTTCTAGCATTAATACAAAATGTGGTGTTAGAATATTGTATTGAATTTTTTTGTAATGGAATTGGGAAACGTACTGAATCAATACAAAGAGTATTTTCACCATAGTTAATAGTGCCGTTTTGTTCTTTGAGGAATTCGAATCCGAGTAAACCGTCAAAAGGAATGTTTGTATTTTCGGTAAGAACCTGGAATTTTGATCAGAATTTGTTTTGATGAGTTTCTAGGCTAAGAATGGTTTCTCCTACAGTTTGAATTGGAGCATTCGGTGCAATTCCATTTAGGGTATAGGTTTTTGGATTTGTAATATCATAATTTAGAATGCTTGAACTTTTAATGATGGAAATTGCAGCACCTGTGTCAACTAAAGATTTGAGTACTTTATCAGGGGATATTGATGATTCTGACTTAAATAGTACATAGTGTAACTCGTCGGACGTGATTCCAGCGTTAACAAAATTAGTAATTTGATGATCGTTATCGTCATCATTATTGGAATTACTGCGAAAAGCTACATTAACATCGCGCCTCTCTTGATCGCGATTAGCGGTTTGCAGATTAACACGACTTTGATTAGAATACCTAGGTTGTCTTTCTTGTTTGCGGTTTGGATAAGAATTTTGTCTACGACTTCGATAAAAATTGCTGGATTTATGATTTCGGTTTGAGAATGTTTGTTCGCGATTTTGAAAATTTTGTTCTCGATTTTGATTAGCCCTTTGCCTCTTTCGGCAGTCTTCGATAACGTGACCGAAATTTCGACAATATCGACATTGAACGCTTGGATCTTGATCGTTTGCATTTTGAGGTTTTGAATTATTAAAGAACACTGACTTTGACGAATTTCCTTGATACTCAGACCGTTGTCTGTTTGTATTCTCGTTGGAAAAGGAATTTACTCTTTCAAAATGCTGTGATCTTTGAGGAACATTGTCGTATCGTAAACGTAACGCTTTTTCTTCGGCAACGGCGGCAGTGAATGCATTATTGATCGTTTTGAAATCACGATATCTCAACATTTGTGAAATTTGGGGATGCGAATGATAGATGAATCTATTTAATGTTAATTCATTCGTCATAGCGATTCGACCTGCGAGTGTACCTTCATCAGAATCAGAGGTATGAATTGATGCTAATATACGAGAAGAAAGATCTTCGAGTCTTTGATAATAGTGGGATACATTTTCGTTTCGTCCCTGTCTAATTGAATGCAGTTCTTCAAGCAATTGATCTAGAGTTTTTTTGTCATGTGTGACGTATAATTCGGCACGTCACTGAAAAGGGGTCTCGTAACCCCGATCTTCGGTGATCTCGTCCCTGAAAAACTCGCATGCAAAGAATTCAGGGGTGCTGGGCGCCAGGTACGGAGTACCACGGTTTCGGGGATCTAAGACTGCTCCGGCTGAGCCAGTATTTGGAAGAGGGGAGGGTTCGACACGGCCAAGCAAAAAAAGAAAAACGCAAAAATAAACAAAAAAAAAAGAAGCAACTATATTCAAACGGAAGAAAAGAAAGAAAAAAAAATATAACAAAAGAAACATAACAAACAAAAGAAAATGCCGACCAGGGCACGCTGAGCCCGCTCAAGAACAATTTTGGGCTCCCCGTTAACAAACGGGAAGCGTCGAGCCCACTCAGTCGTCTTCCCAACTAAAGATGGTGACTCTTACAGTACACCCGTCGTCTCCGGAAACTCGGACGTTCTGGCTCGGGCTTTGTTATCTCCCGGTTCCTTTCTCTTATTCTCTTACGGTGACTCCCGAATCTCCCGGACACACGGCGATTCGATCATGTCTTCTCTCTTTCGGCCTCGTCCTCGAGAAAAAGTTAAAAATCGTCCTTCTCGGGCTTCGGGAGAAGCGTCTGGGTAGCGATCCGACATGGAAGTTGCCGTATCCGGTTTCTTCTCCGATTTGGCGAGAACCTCTCGAGTCGTTGAGAGTCTAGCCCGATACGAGAGGGATGGTACCTCTCCCATGGCAACCGGATGCGGCTGTCTGGGACTTCGCCGAATATTCGGCCTCCTGTCCCGCGTGAATCTCGTGCCAGTGAGTATTTCCCTCGGGATTCCGGGATTCTCAGTCGTGGAGTTGGACTCCGAAGTTTTCTTCCCGGAAGTGTCGTGCTCCATAGCTCTCTTCATTCGTCGTTGTTTTTGAGGGGTCAGCGTGCCGTTCTTATCGCTTCGAATCTCCACCGACCGATGTCGCTATTGGTCCTATTTCGTCATATCGATTTCGCAGTACATAGATCGTCTTTCCAAATTCGGTTATTGGACTAATACATTTTTACTGACTGAGTCGGAACGCAATGGATTATCTTACAAACTATTACCTTACAAACTAGATGGACTTCCAGGTCGGATCGATAATTGTCAATATACCGCGGTTTCTAACCTCAATTATCGATCCGAGTTTCCGCTTGTCACGGTGTTACGGGCCTTTTTGAGGCAGAGAATCGTTCTCTGTCACACATGATAAAGATTAAGTAAGAGCTCGGATTTTTCTTCCCAAGTTGTTAAGTTGCAATGAATGTCAACTTGTTCGCGGGCCTTTACTGTAATTCGGCTTTTAACATATAAAAGAAGCGGTTGCTTTTGATTTGGAGTCGCGAGTTCAAATACACCATCAATTTGTTTAATGAAACTACGTACTTTATATCTATCTCCATCAAATTGGTCTGGGATTAGTTTTATTAAAAATTGGAGCGAAAGCTCTTGCGATTGAGTTATTGCATCTACTTGTGAGTCTGTAGGAGACATTATTGGAATTAATACGTAAAATCGTTTAAGGGGGGGGTATGGTTTTGAGGGTTCAAAAAAAGTGATTTTTTTTTATTGCATATTATGAAAGTATAGTATTTCAAGAATGTTGTCTGTTAATAGGAAGTCAATCGGAGCAAAACTCACAAAGATATAGCTTTGGAAGTAGACGTGTCTCGAACGACTACCTGAGCTGTAACCGCTCAGCGGGAAGGCAGTTGTTTCTCAATCTCTTTTGTTATCTTCTTTTGTTATTGTCCAATCTTCTTTTGTTATTCTCCAATCTTCTTTTGTTATTGTCCAATCTTCTTTTGTTATTCTCCAATCTTCTTTTGTTATTGTCCAATCTTCTTTTGTTATTGTCCCTAAGCAGTTTCCAGAAAGGTCTTAGACAGGGTCGTTGTAACGGTACCCCGGTACCTGGTGTTGCTTCATTTTCGAAGCAGACGCGGAGTGTAACAGTCGTGTTGTATTTTCTTACTCTATTTCGTTGTGATATTTTTGTTGTTCGCAAAATGCCGAGAAAAGTTTCCAGAGAGTGTAGAAAGGAGAGTGGTAAAAAGTTTGTAACGTGGCGTTTCGCACGCTACGTTACAAGTGTCTATTTCGGAACATACCCGTCCAGAGGAGACGTCAAGTCGGTTGGATCGGTATGTATCTTGGCTACGGAATCGTGTAAAGGGCTAGATCCCTTAGGCTAAGCTTAGGATAAGTTTAGATATAAGATAGCGATAAGCAGCGTATAGGGGAAGCCATAGGATTCGATTGGTTCGTCTTGTCGATCGGAGAATAACCAACCAATAGGGCACTCACCATTGGAATCACTCGTCATCGGTCAACGAACATCGGTTGGGACATCTGTCGGAATCTCGGGAAGCAAGGACGATCGGTAACCAGGAAGGTACCGATTCCTAATCAGTGGCAGCACCTCCTTATCGCCAAGCAAAGGAGTGCAGGACAGCGCAAGCGCAGCCACGCCCCGAGGATGAAGACGATGAAGAAGAAGAAGATCGGCACTTCTCCCTTGGACGGTGCCCCGATCGGACAGCTTTTGACAGACCGCGAAAGATAGAGACGAGGCGGACATTTTGGGTGATCCGGACTTTGGATCTTTTTGGGATTTCCTTGGTTTGGTATTCTTTCGTTTGGTGAGTGCCCGCGGGCTGATTTGGTTTTTGAGCGAGCTTTTCTCTTTGCTTTCGATTTAGTAAGAAAGAGAAAAAGCTTCGCTACCTCTTAGAGAGATTGATTCGATCGGTTGGGTGAAAACCACGTTTTCCCCACAGCCGTTAGAGCCACCATCTTGGTTTCGGTGCCTGGGTGGCTTACGAACGTAGATCGGCTCCGAACGTTTTCAGATTTGGCTTCCCCCTTTTCTTTTTGTATTTGATTTTCGGATATATTTGAAGGCGACTATTTTCTTTTGTTTTTTTTTCATTCGGATTGGTCCTTTTTGATTTTCATTTTGGTTTCGCCACATAGTTTTTGGTTCGGTCCATTTGGGACCACGTGGCGGAACAGGACCCGAATTGTTAAGGGGATTTCCCCAACATTACTATTGTTATTATTCATATTTCTTTTTTTTTTGTTTATATTAAAGTATTCATTATTACCAATTTTTGGCTTTATTCATTTGGGAGGGATTTTCCTGTGGGTTGACCTTTTCTTTTCAGGTTAGGTCGGCAGTCGGCGGAGTCGTGGCGGAACCTTCACGTCCCGGAGATAAGAGATAGTCGGTTTTGGGTTTTAGAGTTTTTGGGTTGTTTCGGAAAGTCCTTTGGGACTTTTAGAAGGTTAAAAAGTCCCTGGCGCCCTTCTGGCTTTGGATCTATTGGGAAAGGGTGTCAGTTTGTGCCGGGAAGCCGCTCCCGAGGTTCCCCGGTTACAAATTTGGCGCCCAACGTGGGGCCGGGCGTGATTTTTTCGGAAATTTTGGATTAAAAAAAAAAAAAAAAAAATAATAATCTTTTTTTTTTTTTGTGATTGGTGAGACCCCACGACTCCTACGACTTCGGGAGCCTGACGAGTTCGGTACTGGGCTCACAATATATTTTTGGATAGGAAATATAATTATTAATAAAATAAATAATAATACAAATTTGGAGCCCAGCGAACTTGGTAACTTTTGGAAATTGAATTTTCTTTTTTTTTTTTGTGTGTGATTTTTGGAAATATTGGACATTTCTTTGTATGTGTAATTTTCGGAATATTTTGCGAACTGTGTGCCCTTTTCGTTTTGAATTCGAGTTTAGGAAAGTTAATTAATTCCAGGTAATAGTTGTTTTTTTTGTTGGAATTTAAAAAAAAAAAAAAAATCGAAATTAAGATATTTTACAAATTTGGCAATTTACATTTTCGAAATAACTAGTACCATTTTTTTTTTTATCTTTGGAATTATTAAATTAAATTGAATTTTTGGATATTTGAATTTCACCTAAGTAAATTTGATAAAAATTTTTTTTTATGAGTAAAGTTTTTGAATATTAATTGGAATAATAAAATTTTTTTTTCTTGGATTATTGGATTAAATTGAGATTTTGGTAAGATCTAACAAAATTTGTTTCTAATATTGCAATTTTTTTTTTTTTTTGGAAAGATTGAATATAAAATAATTAACTAGATTTTTAATATATTAGATTTTGGATATTTGGAATAATTTTTTATATTGATACCTTTTACTTTTGGATTTGGGGCACACAATAAAAATTAAATCATATTGAATATATATTTACGAATTTTGGTGTTCTTGTTTTTGTTTTGGATTTATTATTGAATTATCGTGGGTTTATTTATTTTGAAATTTATTCTGTTTATTTATGTATCTTTGGTGTGTTTGAAAAACATTTATATTTGTGTTGAGCCGTCTAGGAGAGAAAAATATTTTGTAAACATTATTTCGCGATTCGGATTTGTTACGCAACGAACAATTTTTTGGAAAGTTACGAATAGGTTTTGCCAAACTTTAGGTCGTTTTGGGACAAATTAGGACACAAAATGTCGACGGACGCGACGATGGACGTTTCCTGGGTCGAAAGTCTTCCGGAACCGGCGGTTAAAATGATCTTGGCGTCGAATGGGTTGGCGACCGACGGAAATGAGAGAGACCTGAGGATTAGGTTATCTCAGTTTTGGTTGGAAAAGAATGGTTTTGAGGACCATTACGAAAATTCGGTTGCTTTGGAGAATAGGGAAGCGACATCGACCCCTACACAGAACAGTGTTCAAATTATAACACCGGTGACGGTTACGACCGCAACGATGACGACGACAAGCACCCTAACAACAATGGCAAGTTCGGTTGTCGTTACGTGCAGTTCGGTTTTCGTGCAACCACCTCCTCGGACATCATCGGTAGCGCGACCTTCGGTTGGTCCAATTCTGAGGGAGCCTGAGAATCTTGGGGATCTTTTGGACCCATTTGCAGACCCTTTCGTGCCTGCGAGATCTCGGCAAGCCTTAGGAACGAATTTGGAATCCGGTAGGGTACATTTTCAGCCGCCAGCAGCCTCGACCTTTGCTGCAATTCCGACGTCCTCGGTTGGAATTGAGCCCACCCCACCAGTTCCACCCGCTCGAACCAGTCGTAAATTGGCGGCGGGAGATATTATTCGGAAATGGAACTTGACGTTTACGGGGGGCTCGAAACCAAACATGAGTGCGGAGGAGTTTCTGTTTCGGTTGCGGGAAAAGCAAGATCTTTGGGAAGTGTCGGATTCGGAAGTTCTTCGGGGTTTGTCGGATCTGTTGACGGGAATCGCGTTAAAATGGTACAGGTTGGAATTCCGAGAATGGGCCACTTTAGAACAGTTTAGAATTGCTTTTCGGGATAGGTTTGACTTCCGGGATGAGCAGCGTCGGTTGGAAGAACAGGCGAGGACACGAACTCAAGGCGTAGGTGAGTCGGCGAGGGATTACCTCACCTGCCTTTATACGCTGCTATCTCGGATGGATCCGATGTGGAGCGTTCGCCAGCAGCTCAATTTGGCGTACGACAACCTTAGGCCGGAGTACAAGGTCCACATAGTCCCGGATGATTTCACCACCCTCAAAGAACTCGGATCGGCTTGTGCACAACGAGAAGCAATTTGGGCAACAACTAGGTGCTACAAGCCGCCGCCAAACCCATCGGAATCGGCGTATCCGGATTTGGCTTGGGAGGGAAACCTTATAGACCTCTCGGAAGAACCATCAGCTTGGGATTCGTCGGTGCATGTCACGAGTTTGTGCAGAGGTTCGCAGATTAGGAAAAACAAAGCTTCGGGAAAATCCTTTGGTGCGGCGACCAGCCGGAAGGACCACGAGCGGACCTACGTAGCAGCCGTGACAGAGCAGCCAAGGAGTACGCCGAAAGGAAGCCAATCGGATCGGTGCGATAAAGACCACAGGAAAACATCGTCGGGTAGGAACAATTCCACAGTAGAATGTTGGAATTGTAGGAAAAAGGGCCATTTCGCGAAAGAATGTCGGGGTCCGAAAAGTAAACATTGTTTTGGTTGTGGTGCAGCCAATGTAATTCGGTCTAACTGCACCAAATGTTCGGGAAACGAAAAGAAGAGTCAGCCATAGAGGTCCAAACTGATTCTTCCGTTCGTAGGAAGACCTCAACAACCCCTTTGGATAAGCGTTCGGTAGACTTGGATGATTCGGATTTGATCCGTCAACTATTGGATGTAAAAGAAGATCAGACTCCAATTAGTTGTGGCCCGATTCAAACTTTGGAATTAGGAAAGCGAATCTTTCTTCGGGTTAAAATTGGAAGTGTCTCGGTTCGAGCATTGTTGGATACCGGTTCTTCTCGAACTTTCTTGGGTCCCTTAGGTAAGGAAATTGTTTCAAAATTAGGTTACTCGGTTACGACACCGAAATATCGGTCAATTATTTTAGCAAATGGGGACATCGAACGAGTCATCGGACAGGTTAACATTCCTGTAGAGGTAGATGGAGCCTCTCAGGAATTGGAAATTAGGATTGTACCCCATTTAGCTGCAGATTGCATTCTTGGTATGGATTTTATCCGAAAATTTGGTGTCGTGATCGATGGCAATCGACAGGTTTGGTACCTCACCGATAAAAAGGTAGAGCATAGTTTTGAGGAAACAATTGGAAATACGGAACTCTTGGAATCCTCGTGTTGTGGAATTGTGGAGTTGACATCGGACGAACAGCATCGGTTGACAGAATTTTTGGATAAAGAAGTGGGTCAACTCCCGGAGAAATTTGGATGTACGGATTTAATTAGACACAGTATTGATGTGCAAGGCCATGAGCCGATAAAACAGCGGTACTATCCAGTTTCTCCGGTAGTGAAGCAGGCCATGTATGATGAGGTCAATCGGATGTTGTCGGACGAGGTCATCGAACCATCTAGTAGTGCTTGGTCTACTCCAGTAGTCATGGTTAGGAAACCCAATGGCACGTACCGTTTTTGTTTGGATTTTCGGAAAATTAACTCGGTTACGAAGAAGGATGCATATCCTCTTCCTTATATGAGTGATATTCTGGACAAACTCGGTGGTGCTCGGTACATTTCGACTTTGGATCTTAGCCAGGCCTATCATCAGATACCTTTGGTTGATAGCAGTCGGGAAATAACAGCTTTTACCGTTCCAGGAATGGGTCTGTTCCAGTTTCGTCGGATGCCCTATGGTTTGTCAAATGCTCCAGCCACTTTCCAACGGCTTTTGGATAAGTTGATCGGTCCAGAAATGGAACCGCATTCATTCGCGTACTTGGACGATATTATTATCGTTACCAAGACGTTTGAGGAGCATTTGGTTTGGTTAAAACGCATTTTAGGGAAAATTCGGGAAGCTGGTTTGGTCATCAATCGGGAAAAAAGCGAATTCTGCTGTCAAGAGGTTCGATATTTAGGATTCCGAGTTAATAGGGAAGGTTTGCAGGTGGATCCGGAGAAGATTGGTCCAATTTTGGAATATCCACCTCCAAAGAACATTCGGCAATTAAGACGTTTTCTTGGTATGGCGTCTTGGTATCGGCGTTTTGTTATCGATTTTTCGGCTCGGAGTGCTCCACTGACACAGCTCTTAAAAAAGGATCAGGTATGGGATTGGACTTCGGAGAGATCTGCTGCATTTGAGAATTTGAAAAAGGCTTTGGCAACTGCACCAGTATTAAAATACCCTGATTTCTCGCAACCGTTTGTTTTACAAACGGATGCGAGTGGCTTTGGTTTGGGTGCAGTATTGGTACAAAATATTAATGGTCAAGAACACATTGTAGCCTGTGCCAGCAGAACTCTCACGAATCCGGAAATGAAATACTCGGTTACGGAAAAGGAATGTTTAGCGGTGGTTTGGTCTGTTAAGAAATTTAGGCCCTATTTGGAGGGATACCATTTTACGGTAATAACAGACCATTCCTGTCTTCGTTGGCTCCGTAACCTTAGGGATCCTACAGGTCGGTTAGCTCGGTGGGCATTAGCACTCTCGGAATACGATTTTGAGATCATCCATAGGAAAGGCGCTCTTCATCACGTGCCTGATGCATTATCTAGAATGTACGAAAGAGAACCCGAAGAGCTCCTAGCCATCATCGAGGAAAAGAAATCGGTTTCGGAACGTTGGTATGAAAGTCGGATTAAATTGGTAACTCGCTTTCCAAAAAGGTATGTTGGTTGGAAAGTTGAAGATGGGTTACTGTATCGGCGTCGACCTTTGGCTTTGGTAGAATCGGTTGGGATGGATCCGAATCCTTGGAAATTGGTTCCACACCCGGAAAAACATTCGGATATACTCAGGGAAGTTCACGATGAGCCAACTGCTGGTCATTTAGGTGTCGAAAAATCTTACAATCGGGCTTCGGTTAGTTATTATTGGCCCGGTATGTTTAGAGACATTCAAAATTACGTTCGGTCGTGTGAGGTATGCGCACAAATTAAGCCAGACCAATCCCAACCTGCGGGAAAAATGGGAAAAAGGGAGGTAGATATGCCCTGGACGGTTGTGGCAACCGATATTATGGGCCCCTTTCCCCGCAGTAGGTCGGGATTCTCGTATGTCTTGGTTTTTGAAGATCTCTTTACGAAATGGATTGAGGTGATACCGTTGCGTAGGGCTATTGCCAAAAACATTGCGTCGGCTTTTGAGGAATTTGTATTGTGTCGTTGGGGATGTCCGGAGGTGTTGCTTTCGGATAATGGGACCGAGTTCTGCAATAAAGTCATTGAGACTTTAGCGCAAGAATCGGGTATTAAGCATACTACAACTCCTCCGTACCATCCCCAAGCGAATCCGGTAGAACGGAAAAATCGGGTCCTCAAAACGATGATAGCGGCGTATGTTGAGTCGGATCATAGGGATTGGGATAGGGATCTCCCTAGATTACAATTGGCATACAACGGTTCGGTACATAGTTCGACTGGGTTTAGTCCCTGTTTTTTGAATTTCGGTAGGGAACTGAATCCTCCCAATTTCGTAAGAAGAGTTATCGAGGGTGAGGTTGACATACCACCACCAGACAGAGGACAGTGGACAGTACGATTGGCTCGGTTGCAAGAAATTTACGATATTGTTTGGCAAAATCTAGAATTGGCTCACGATAAACGAGCCCAATACTACGACCAAAATAGGCGCTCGGTTCAATATAAGATCGGTGATCGTGTTTGGAAACGGAACCATGTTCTCTCTCAGGCAGCTCAACATTTTACGGCGAAGTTGGCACCAAAATTCGTAGGTCCCTATGTCGTTTCCAAGAACCACAACGACATAGTTTATGAGTTGGCTGATGAAGAGGGACAATCCATGGGAAAACACCATATAAAGGATTTAAAGCCTTATAAGGGAGAAGCCGAAACATAGATTTTTAACTTCAAATCGAGTCAAATTTGGGCCTCTTGGACACTCACCCGGGAAATTCGTGTTAAGCATTCTTTTTTTTTTGGGTTTGGATTAGTAGTTTCCGACTTAGGGTGGGGGAGTTGTAACGTGGCGTTTCGCACGCTACGTTACAAGTGTCTATTTCGGAACATACCCGTCCAGAGGAGACGTCAAGTCGGTTGGATCGGTATGTATCTTGGCTACGGAATCGTGTAAAGGGCTAGATCCCTTAGGCTAAGCTTAGGATAAGTTTAGATATAAGATAGCGATAAGCAGCGTATAGGGGAAGCCATAGGATTCGATTGGTTCGTCTTGTCGATCGGAGAATAACCAACCAATAGGGCACTCACCATTGGAATCACTCGTCATCGGTCAACGAACATCGGTTGGGACATCTGTCGGAATCTCGGGAAGCAAGGACGATCGGTAACCAGGAAGGTACCGATTCCTAATCAGTGGCAGCACCTCCTTATCGCCAAGCAAAGGAGTGCAGGACAGCGCAAGCGCAGCCACGCCCCGAGGATGAAGACGATGAAGAAGAAGAAGATCGGCACTTCTCCCTTGGACGGTGCCCCGATCGGACAGCTTTTGACAGACCGCGAAAGATAGAGACGAGGCGGACATTTTGGGTGATCCGGACTTTGGATCTTTTTGGGATTTCCTTGGTTTGGTATTCTTTCGTTTGGTGAGTGCCCGCGGGCTGATTTGGTTTTTGAGCGAGCTTTTCTCTTTGCTTTCGATTTAGTAAGAAAGAGAAAAAGCTTCGCTACCTCTTAGAGAGATTGATTCGATCGGTTGGGTGAAAACCACGTTTTCCCCACAGCCGTTAGAGCCACCATCTTGGTTTCGGTGCCTGGGTGGCTTACGAACGTAGATCGGCTCCGAACGTTTTCAGATTTGGCTTCCCCCTTTTCTTTTTGTATTTGATTTTCGGATATATTTGAAGGCGACTATTTTCTTTTGTTTTTTTTTCATTCGGATTGGTCCTTTTTGATTTTCATTTTGGTTTCGCCACATAGTTTTTGGTTCGGTCCATTTGGGACCACGTGGCGGAACAGGACCCGAATTGTTAAGGGGATTTCCCCAACATTACTATTGTTATTATTCATATTTCTTTTTTTTTTGTTTATATTAAAGTATTCATTATTACCAATTTTTGGCTTTATTCATTTGGGAGGGATTTTCCTGTGGGTTGACCTTTTCTTTTCAGGTTAGGTCGGCAGTCGGCGGAGTCGTGGCGGAACCTTCACGTCCCGGAGATAAGAGATAGTCGGTTTTGGGTTTTAGAGTTTTTGGGTTGTTTCGGAAAGTCCTTTGGGACTTTTAGAAGGTTAAAAAGTCCCTGGCGCCCTTCTGGCTTTGGATCTATTGGGAAAGGGTGTCAGTTTGTGCCGGGAAGCCGCTCCCGAGGTTCCCCGGTTACAAGTTGTATCGAGGTAAAAAAATAGTTCCTCCGCATAAACGAAGAAACGATGACGATATTGAGACAAGGAGTACGTCAACGAAAAAAATCAGACTAAGTTTTAGCCAAGAAGTTGCTGAAGATACAAATAAGCATTTCAGAATCATTGATTTTCTGTTAGTTTTTTCAACAATTTCTACGTTAGTGAAGTGTGCAGTTTGTGATAGTACAGTATCATTTCAGTGTTGTGGCAAAATAGGTCTTGGTTTCAAGATAAAAATAAAATGTGAAAAATGCAAAGAACCTCGTTACTGACTGCAAAAATGATTGATAAGCTCACCCAGTACTATGGTCGTGCAATTCGTTTCAATTCTAATTCTGTAGAAGAAATGAAGAAAGCCATTTGGGCTACTTACTATCATTATGCCTCAACCGATGCAAAACCACAACACGAAAACTGCCCTAGCGGAGAAGACTCATGGTGTGAATGGCAGAAAGCTGCAGCTTCAAACAAGCTGAATAATTTCAAACACACATATTCTGCTCTACCAACTGATGTTTTACAAGGAATCAAGCCAATTTATGAAGATTTAAGCAAAGATGCTCTCCTAGAGCGATGTATTGGCGGATTCACACAAAATAATAATGAGAGTTTGAACCAGCTTATTTGGAAGATTGCGCCGAAAGTTGAGAGTGGTTCAGCAATTATCGTCGAATTTGCATCTTCAGTGGCTGCTTGTGTTTTCAATGAAGGCTGTAAAGCTTATTTAACCTTCCTAGAAGAGATGCGAATAAGTACTGGTCCAAGTTGTCATGGATGGGCGCTTCGAACCAACGATATTCGAATGAACAGAGCAGATGAGCGAGCAGCTGAAACCGCTAAAAATGATAGAATTCGCCGCAGACTTGATAAAAAAGATGCTTTGGACATTCTTGACGAAAGTTCTATACTCTATGGTCCCGGCATTGATGATTCTATGTGAGTAAAATAAAAAATAAATAGCTTACTAAGTTTTATCAGGGTCTTTTCGCTACGAAAAACTTTAAACGCGTTTTTCTTAAGTCGATGTTTTTTGAGTCGGTGCACACTGTATCTGAAAATCTATTCAACCGATCGTTCTCAAATTTTTTACAGTATTTCCTTACATAATTTATGAGGTAACCCTGTCGAGATTTTTTCGTCTTTGATTTTATTTTTCTTATTATTAACAACAATAGTCATGAATTTAGGCCAAAAATCGGTATTTTCACTTTCAAGTCTTGTAAAAAGTTCAAAAATTAAAAAAAATGGAAAAACTCGGCAGCGATACCTAGAGGGACATAAAAATTAAGGAAAAAACTTTGGTTATTTCATTTCAGATGATCCAGTGCTGAGATATGATGTGCACCGCAAAATGTATTTCTTCTGAGGCGCCTGCGAAGAATTGCTGCCATTCGGTCAATTTTCAATATTTTTGAACCAATATTTCACAGAATATAGTTCAATTACTACTCTTTAATGTACAACAATCAGAAATAAATGTACTTTCACCGTACGCCCAAAAAAAAATCTGTAAAAACCTGTTTTTTTCTGCCTTCAAAACCATACCCCCCCCTTAAGAGATAGTAGGAATTCACAGGTTGAATTCAAGAATTGAAATAATTATGATTGCAAGATTTATAGAGACCTAGAATAACTTTATTGACACTGTACTTACGATGCCTGGATACTTGTTCAACGGTAGGTTGGAGTTGCTGCGTCCAAAATCTGCGCCAACGCGTGAGCTGTATCCTCCTCTTCGTGGTGATCGTTTCCTTGCTTGGTTTAGTCCAAATTTAACGAATAAAATCGTCACTCGATGACCAGGGTGAACTTGCTGATTCACTATTAATCACTGGATCACTAAGTGCTGGACATATCCCATCCTCGTCGCCAGTTTTTATGTTGTATTCCCGGGTTGTTCTTAACACTAGATTTATTCAAAATCTTTTACAGTACAATTTATTTTTACAGAAATACAACTTATTGATATAGAAATATTCACACACGAAAAGTTCAGTCAAAGGTCTAGCAATTCTAGGATTGATCTTGCAATTGGAGATGTTGTTCGTTAGGAGGTCTAACGAGATCTGCTTTTTGGAATTTGGGAAAAGAGCAACTATTACTCGGAAAAGGTATGAAAGTGGGGAAAATTCGTAAGGGTAGTTATCTAAAGAGATAAGGGTGCATCTGTCGGTCAAGGTACAAAGGAAGATTCGGATTCGAATCTTCCGCGGAATTTGCGTTTATTTGTGACCGGCTGTAGATATTGAAGTATGTTTGGGTAGGATCTTGGTTAGTCTTAACCTACGATAAGAAAATGCATACGTGCTAGATATAAGTATAAGTATGGATGCTAGGGTAGATATCCAACATTAGCAAGGAATTTGGAAGAGAAGGGAATGAGGTGACAGCGTTAGACAGAAGTATTCGATAATGCGAAAACTATATAATATGATTCGTTAACATAATCAAAATAAAAATACAATTGCGAGAATAATAAATGCGATATGACAGTTCTCAGGTTCCCGGGAGATTTCTGAGCACTCTTAGTTTTCAATAATTCCCGATAGCCTGAATTTGCGAAAGAATTCCGAAAAGACAAAAAGAAAGACATAAATTATAAAAAATAACGAGATTTTTACGAAATAATGTAACGGGAGAAATTTTCCACGTTACAAAATATTTTTGAAGAATCTTAAGGAAACTAATACAACATATAGTGACGAATACCGATACATCCTTAATAAAGGCTGTATTGCCATATAAAGTCACTATCTGAACAATAGTAACAGTGTTACTTGAATTACTAGGTACGTATAGGCTAATTTAAGGACCAAGTAACTGAACATTGATGCAAGATAACATGGGCACTTCGCTTTGTATATAAACAAACCTTTTTACAAATACTGTTTGGATCAGTAACCTGTGAAAATAAATGTAGAAAGATAATAAAACTCTATTGAGTTATTCATAGATGAAATCAATTCAGTACACTCTAATAAAATAACATCCATGTTTTTAAAACATGCATGTATAGTATAAAATCAATGTGACTTTTTTTGCCCTTAATATTTTCTTAATTGTTGGAAACAGCCATTCATTTTTGCATTAAAATGTTAATATTCAAGATCACGCAAACAGAATATTTATAAAAAGGATGAATAATAAAAATCACATCGACAGTTTTGCGTTAGGCCTTAAAGAACGGGTAAACCGGAAGATTAGATTACACGATACGGCAGAGATATGTCGTACATGTATATGTCATATTTTAAACGATAATCAATATATGCTTTGTCACTTTAGCTGTCAAATATATTCTCAAGTTGTGCCATTTACATGTAATTGCTGTTACATTAATATCTACTAAAATATTGTCATTCATATTTTTATACAAAGACTTTCACGGCCGTTTCTGAGGGAAAATGCTACTTAAAAAGTCATTTATGTATGGATAGATTTTAAAATTATGTGTTGAAATTCGCACACCCAACGAATGGATCTATCATTAGATAGTATTCTTATTGCGACCACTCAATATTAGATACACGCGTGGAAATGATAATTTATAATAGAAATCCTTCTATATAGGAACAATTGTTCTATGGTGAAAAAACCTTTAGCGTCTTCAAATAGTATCGTTCGGATAAAATAATTTGGAGACCTTCCTTAAATCATCAAAACGTTCTCGAATTAGACCATTCATGTCTAAATATATCCCCGAATCAGTCAATAAATATATTTATGCGTGTATATTTGTGGCCATACAATGATTTTCGTGTACTTAATGTACATCAAGTGGTCAATTCGACTAGACATTTTCACATTTATATTAAAAGTTTAATATGTGGATCATTTATGGTAACTGCCAAACGACACTGTAAACTAAAAATGATCGACATATTGAACTATTAAGTTATGACTAAGTTAGGATTAGGACCTGAACATTAAGGGGTTCGTCTAATGTGAAAGGTGTTTTTTAAATGCTTTATTGGGGAATTTTTTTGACAAATCATTGAAATAAAATAATTTATAAATTGTATATCGTTTTTATTAACATTTAAACAAACTTTGTGAATTTTTCAAAGTCAATAATTGAATATAAACGGAGATACAGCGCCCAACAGGAACACATATAAAAAAAGAGGTGCTCCACTGCTGTCATGATTCCGGCCGTTCTGCTCATCTGAAATCAAAAAACCAAACGCCATTTTAATTGTGAGACTTGAGGCTCTACAGGGAATTCAAATAAAGTCAGATTTCACAAAATAATGTTTCTTACGCTTTAGAATAAAATAATTTTTTGGAATTCTGACTTTATTTGACTTCCATGTAGAGCCTCAAGTCTCACAATTAAAATGGCGTTTGGTTTTTGATTTCAGATGAGCAGAACGGCCGGAATCATGGCAGCAGTGGAGCAACTCTTTTTTTATGTGTTCCTGTTGGGCGCTGTATCTCCGTTTATATTTAATATATTGACTTCCAAAAATTCACAAAGTTTGTTTAAATGTTAATAAAAACGATATACAATTTATAAATTATTTTATTTTAATGGTTTGAAAAAAAAATTCCCCAAAAAAGCATTTAAAAAACAGCCTTCACACTAGACGACCCCCTTAACCAGCTAGTACTTAATAATAGTTGTAATTGGCTAATTAATAATAATTGACTCCTTTTTGTGTTCCAGTATCTCGACAAACGGGTGGAGGAGGAAGTGAAGAAGCGACTCGCCACGACCTCAGCTCCTATAATGCAGCCAATGGCCTACGTGGTACCACCGGTGATGCCATTACCGATGATGGCATCACCGATGATGGCATCACCGATGATGGCATCACCGATGATGGCATCACCGATGGTGCCACCAATGACATATCCATTGCACCGCAATTTTGATTATTAAAAATATATTGTTAAAAAACTAATATTAAAAATATAATGTTTAAATTTAAAATTTAAAAAAAATTTTGTCCCCTTTTTCCCCAAATTTATTGGGTTGGGAAATAAGAAATTGCGGATTTTGTCATTTGTTTGCTTCGAAAATTTGCTCCGCAATTACTTAATTGCCAAACCAATATTTTAAAAGTAATAATATTATTAGTATAATAGTAGCAGTAGCAGAGTAGTAGTAGTAGTAGCAGTAGTAGTAGTAATGAGAATAGTATTAGCAGTAGTAGTAGTAAGAGTAGTAGTAGTAGCAGTAGTAGTAAGAGTAGTAATTTTAGAAGTAATAATATTTCTAGTATAATAGTAGCAGTAGAAGAGTAGTAGTAGTAGTAGTAGTAGTAATGAGAATAGTATTAGCAGTAGTAGTAGTAAGAGTAGTAGTAGTAGCAGTAGTAGTAGTAACAGAATAGTAGTAGCAGTAGTAGTAAGAGAGTAGTAGTAGAAGTAGAAGTAAGAGTAGTGGTAGTAGTAAGAGTGAGAGTAGCGGTGGTAGTAGTAGAAGAGTAGTAGTAGCAGTAGTAGTAGTAGAAGAGTAGTAGTAGAAAAGTAGTAGTAGCAGTAGTAGTAGTAAAAGAGTAGTAGTAGCAGTAGTAGTAGTAGAAGAGTAGTAGTAGTAGTAGAAAAGTAGTAGTAGCAGTAGTAGTAGTAGAAGAGTAGTAGTAGTAGTAGAAAAGTAGTAGTAGCAGTAGTAGTAGTAGAAGAGTAGTAGTAGTAGTAGAAAAGTAGTAGTAGCAGTAGTAGTAGTAGAAGAGTAGTAGTAGTAGTAGAAAAGTAGTAGTAGCAGTAGTAGTAGTAGTATTAGAAGAGTAGTAGTAGCAGTAGTAGTAGTAGAAGAGTAGTAGTAGCAGAAGTAGTAGTAGAAGAGTAGTAGTAGCAGTAGTAGTTGTAGAAGGGTAGTAGTAGCAGTAGTAGTAGTAGAAGAGTAGTAGTAGCAGTAGTAGTTGTAGAAGAGTAGTAGTAGCAGTAGTAGTTGTAGAAGAGTAGTAGTAGCAGTAGTAGTTGTAGAAGAGTAGTAGTAGCAGTAGTAGTTGTAGAAGAGTAGTAGTAGCAGTAGTAGTTGTAGAAGAGTAGTAGTAGAGTATAGTAGTAATAGCAGTAGTAGTAGTAATAAAAATAGTAGTAGCAGTAGAAGTAAGAGTAGTAGTAGCAGTAGTAGTAGTAGTAAGAGTAGTAGTAGAAGAGTAGTATTAGTAGCAGTAGTAGTAGTAGAAGAGTAGTATTAGTAGCAGTAGAAGTAGTAGAATAGTAGTATAAGTAGCAGTAGAAGTAGTTGAAGAGTAGTATTAGTAGCAGTAGAAGTAGTTGAAGAGTAGTATTAGTAGCAGTAGAAGTAGTAGAAGAGTAGTGTTAGTAGCAGTAGAAGTAGTAGAAGAGTAGTGTTAGTAGCAGTAGAAGTAGTAGAAGAGTAGTGTTAGTAGCAGTAGAAGTAGTAGAAGAGTAGTGTTAGTAGCAGTAGAAGTAGTAGAAGAGTAGTGTTAGTAGCAGTAGAAGTAGTAGAAGAGCAGTGTTAGTAGCAGTAGAAGTAGTAGAAGAGTAGTGTTAGTAGCAGTAGAAGTAGTAGAAGAGTAGTATTAGTTATATTTGAGCCGTTCAGTGCACAAATAGATTAACTCCATTAAAAATTAATTCAAGAAAAATAATAAAATAGCATATATTGCTTTTGAAAAACCTTTTTAAATAACAAATTTTAAAAATGGACAAAAATGGAGTTAATCGATTTGTGCATTGAACGGCTCAAATGTGATTTTGGAAAAACTGTAAACCTTAAAATTTATCAATATTAATTTAATCAAACACGTGACTTTCACGCTTTTTTGCAGAATTCTTTATAAACATATTATTCTTAAGTTGGACACTGCTTATGAGAACGATGCACAAACTACTGCGTTAGCTTTGGAAAGTTTTAACGAAATGTGCGATTTGATGTGTACAAGCTTCTCTTCTGAGTTACCTGTGTTTTTGAATACAATTTGTAAGTTGCATTTCATTATAGTTTTTAACACTTGCATAATATCACACTAAAATTAAATTTTAAATCGTTTTTAATTAAATTCTAGTTTAATTGAAATATTTTAGATTCAAGGGGACCATTTCAAAGTGATTTTCTGTATCTTCTGATAATTTTTTTTTTCAAGAAGATCGAAGAGAGCAATTATTACAATCACCTTTCAGAAAAAAATGGATCTGAAAGCGAATTTTCTCATTTCAGGTGAAACAAATACACGATGACATCTAAATACTACGGCTGCTACTACTACTATTACTGCTATTACTACTCTACTATTACTACTACTATTCCTATAATTTTCTACTACTATTTGAGGGGAGAGGGGAAATGAAAAATTGTAAATTATCAGAAAATTTTATATATTTCAATAAAAAATTGTAAAATATCATGGAAAAAACTTATTTTTAATAACTTTTAATACGTATAATAAGTTTTAATATCTATTTTTAATAGATATATCTTATAACAGGGTGCGTAACTTCCACCCCTTACTACTGCGTGAAATGTGCGAAAGAAAGGATTTTCAGGCCTAAATAATAAAACCTTCACCAATACCTTGAGAATATAAGTTTATTGTCCGTAGAATGGATGAGGTGCGTGGTTGTGTGAGTGTGTGTGTGTGTGTGTGTCCGTCCCGCGATTCGTCCTGGTGTTGGTTGTCCTCCGTCTTGTCCTCTCTTCTCCCGGCGTGGATAACTCCGAAAGTCCTTCCTTGGAGTCCTCCTCGTCCCAATTTCGTTCACGTCTGTCCAGGTCTCGTCCAATCCAGTGCAGCTTTCAGTGTCGTGGGTCCTCTGTCCAGATTCTCTCGTCCGTCCTCCGCCGATCACGGCAATCGTGTTCTCCACAATCCTCCCCTTTGGATGAGGGTGGTGTCGGATCCGGGATTAGCTCCTTGCAGATGAGGGTTGTGTCGGATCCGGGATTATGGTCCGGGCACCAGAAACTTCCCGTACAATCCTTGCACTTGCTCCTTCGTCTCTTGTAACTTCGTCTTCCTTTTTGTCGTCGTTCGTCAGCAGGGACTCGTGACCCAATTAGGAGTGTCACGCTCTCCTTCGGCTTTCTTCCTCTTGCTCTCTCGCGGGGCCCCTTCCGGGGGTTTTCCCTTTCCGCGTCGTGTGGTCTCGGGAGTGTGTTGGAGCGTGCTCGTGTGTGTGTGTGAGTATGTACTCTCTGTGAGGTGTCACAGAGAGTACGTGTAACGTGGTGAGCACCACGTTACAATCTGAACACATGTTAAAAATGCATCATATGCTGGTGATTGCAACATCGTTGGCACGTTCCTGGATGATACGGCTGATACGGCGGATACGGTGGGTACGGTGGATATGGCTGATGCGGCTGATTGGCTAGTTTCGCTTCCACTGCCTTCTCTATTTCTTTTTTCATGACCTGAAACATAAAAAGTAAATAATATTAGTAAATAAAATATTATTAACCAGTTAACTGCGCTTGACGATTATATCCGTCATGACGATTTGGCAGAATTTTGTGTCATGACGACTATTTACGGTCGTCATGACACATAATTCTGCAAAATCGCCATGGCGGACACAGTCATCAAACACAGTTAACTGGTTAAGTAAATCAAGTGATTAAGGCAATAATTAAATGAATCAACATACGATCCTTCGTCGTCGTTGCTGCTGATGCTGTCCTCGCTGCCGTGGCTGTTGCTGCCGCTGCTGCTGTCGTCGCTGTCGTCGCTGCGGCTGTTCCTGTTGCTGTTGCTGCTGGTGTTGTTGCTGTTGCTGTTGCTGCTGGTGTTGTTGCCGCTCCTACAGCAATTGCTCTACCAACAGCTCTAGAACATTCGCCTCAACATGCGGCTGCGGCTCAACATCCGGTTGCGGCTGGTGTTGCTCTAACTGCCGTTGCTGCCGTTCCTGTAGCAATTGTTGTGCCAGACGTTCAATATTTTGTTGCGGCGGGGGCGGGGGCGGTGGCGGTGGCGGCGGCAGTGGCGGAGGCGGAGGCGGAAGCGGTGGCGGCGGCACCTCATTATTTCTCCTCGATCGCCTCGTCTGATGATACTCAGCCAGAGTCGGCCAAGACTCCCTTTGTCTATTATTATTTGCACCTGTAAGAAAAGAAAAAATACATTAAAAAAGAATAATTTATTAATAAATGTTAAAAACTAAGACAGAAAAATGAGCGATCCTACTTACGTGGCATTCCTACTTTAATGGTCGACACAGAACTGGCATGAACGTAATGGCGTAGAACGTTCCGCCTTTCGCTTCTTTTCTTCCCCCACTCTTTTACCAACATGGTGTGTAGGATAGAGAGAGTGAGAGAAACGATGTTGTCTCTCTTTCTCCGTATGCACACATTCGAAATTGGCTCTTATACATATTGTAACGTGGAAAATTTCTCCCGTTCCATTATATCGTAAAAATCTCGCTAATTTGTATAATTTATGTCTTTCTTTTTGTCTTCTCGGAATTCTCTCGTAAATTCAGGCTAACGGGAATTATGGAACCTAAGAGTGCTCAGAAATCTCCCGGGAACCTGAAGAACCATTATATCGCATTCATTATTATTGCAATTGTATTTTTATTTTCGATTATATTAACGAATCATATTATATAATTTTTGCATTATCGAATACTTCTGCCTAACGCTGTCACATCATTCCCTTCCCTTCCAAATTCCTTGCCAATAAGATCAGAAAGATCGGCACGAAGAAAAGACGAAGGAAGACAAGGAGGATCAACACTCCCTCAACATTGGAGAGAAGGAGAGAGAAGACTCCCGCTGCCGCTCATGACAGAGCTAGAACTGAGAAGGAAGGTAGACCTACCGACTCCCGAGAGAGACAAGGAGAAGGATGTCACGGATCTATCGCCTACGGCCATCTACCGAATCACAGGAGACGGGTCGATAACAGAAAAATGGGTCGATGCTCTAATTATCGCCCGAGAACTTGTCGTAATTACCGAATCCTGCCGTGGAAAGGATAGCGCTATCGCTAGCAACGCGAGGAAGCCGAAATCAACTATTCAGAGATTTCTGAGCCTTAGCAGAGCGTGGACGATACTTCGTGTGCCAATTGAAGCGCTTAAAAGGGGATCGCCTACATTTTGGGAGCAATCTTGGACTTTCTTTTTCTTGGAATCCGAATTTTTGTGGAAGTTGCCAGTGAGCAAAACGGAATACCCTTTTGGTGACCGATCACAGTGGTGAGTGCCTGCACAAGGTCTTATCTACAAATTTTTTTTGGCATCCCGTTCAAATTCCTATCGCCTACCTTCCTATCGACTCCTTCGTTACTATCTTCTGTCGCGTACTTGCGAATTAGTAAAAACTTTACGTGTTAGTCGGAGGGTTCCCGACTAAACCATATCTTTTTTTTGACTGGTTTCTTTTGTATAATTATTGACTCTCGCCCTTTTCTTTTGTGAATAAATTCGTATTTTCGTAATCCCGAAAAGGTCGTCTGGGTTTTAATTTTTTTTTTCTGAATTATTTAATCTAGACAACGGATTCCCTCTGGGAGGGTCTTTCAGCTCTCGCTGAGTTAGACCGGGCCCCCTCAGAGTCAAATCCGTGTCCGTAAGGACTGGCGCCCATTTTCCGGTTTGTTTCTTTTTGCTATCTTTCGCAATTTTGATAAGTAAAAGGCTCTGAGCGAGGAAATTTGCAGCGTCGTGGCGTGTAGTTAGCGCCGCGCTACAATATACATCTGTAGTTGTCAGAAAGGAATTTTAGACTTGACTTTACTCGGAAGTGTTTTCGTCGTAGAACAAAGCGGTGTAGTAATAATAACAGAAGAAGCAAAACGGTTACATCAATACATTCAAGATCGTGCTTCTGTTATTAGCACTACCACACTACTAATAACAACAATAATAATAACAATAGCGGTAGTAGCGGTATCTATAATAATAATCATAGAAATACTATTAATAATTTTCCAAACATTGTTAGGGTTGTTTCCTTAGTTGCTATACTGTAAATAGTAAATTTTTAGATGTCATTATTTCTTCTGCCTATACGACTTAGATATTTACAAATGAAGTAAATTAGTTGAGACTATCCCGATGGAATGTAGTCTGGGTCGAGATTTAGATTGGAAACTTTATCTAAATCAACTGAAATTATTTTTATTAGCAAATCTTGTAGTACCATGACAAAGCTATTTAATTAATTTTATTGCAATCTTGTAATACCAAGATAAAGCAATAACTATACATATATCCCTTTTTCTCGCATTTTTTTCTAAGTGAAAAGTGATACATGGAAAAATCCAGGGCGCGGGTTATTTTTCCATGTTATTGCTTTTTCTTGGTATTAGAAGATTGTAATAAAATTAATTAAATAGCTTTGTCTTGGTACTACAAGATTTGTTAATAAAAATAATTTCAGTTGATTTAGATAAAGTTTCCAATCTAAATCTCGACCCAGACTACATTCCATCGGGATAGTCTGAACTAATTTAGTTCATTTGTAAATATCTAAATCGTGTAGCCAGAAGAAATAATAACATCTAAAAATTTAATATTAATAAGAATAATAATCATCATCATCATCATCATTATCTGCGTTCGAGAAACCTTCGGGTGTCGATTTTTGTAAAAAACAAAGAATGTTTCATATTTTACGAAATTTATTGTTTGTTTCGCCCGCCTAATTGGATCCGCCATTTTGTAGTCTAAAGAATTGCTTTAGATCCGCAATAAGCGGTCCGAGAATTATATATTGGAAGGAAATGAGTACAGATTCGGAGACAGCGCCCCCAACTCTCCTTGGATAACTGTTCTGTAAGTAAATTGAAGCAAAATCGTGGAATCTGTTTTTCGAATACCGATAAAGCAGATTTCAGGTATTTTGTTGAATTTGAGGGTAAATAAGCATTGCAGAGCCATCTGTCGACAGGTTCTTATACTAGAAAGGCTTATCTCCCGTCGTTATTACACACAGGGTAAATGCAATACCGTTGCACCTCCACATCGCGTCCGCCCACCTATTTTTTGCCTATTTCCCGATATTTTGTAACAAAAATAAGGTGTCATACGATTTTCCAAGCGTGGCACGTTTTTCTGAATGTGGTTTTTAGTTTCGAAAAGAGACATTCATTCTGTTTTTATGCAATTTGTAGACTATTGACGGATCGTGCGCCGCCATCTTGTCGGTAAGTGAATTGATAGTAAGGTAATAGCAAATAAATTATAAAATTTTTGCATACATATCCGATAAGTCTGGTATCCATCGCGCGTAGTAATGCAATTGATGATTACTGATCGTTAATTGAAATAAATTCGATAAGTAATAACGAAGTATTTGCGGCGCAATATTCACCACTTTTTCGGTCGGTAAGTATATATAGTAAACATATAAATTATAAAATTTTTGTTCATATATCGAAAAAGTTTGATACTTATGACGTGTGGTGATGCAATTGATGATCATCGATCGTTAATTTATTAAAATCCGATAAGTAGTAATGAAATGGCAGCGTCGCAATGTTATTTCACTTTTTCGAGAATTTGAATATTGCCGGGCTTTTTCGTAGGCGGGGAGCGAGCGGGATTCTAGGAACTTTCGCCTGTAGGCGACCGCCTTAAACATTCAAAGAAGATTGTAATCGATATTCTCAAAGAAATTACCATTATCAATGCAAACTTTACTAAAGATGCGAAAAGTTTTATTAGTTTAAATAGTTCAAATATTTCTCTTCTTTTGCAATAAAGATGTAATTAGTAAGTGATAGTCTATTAGTTTTTTAAAAATGTAAAAAATTGAAATTATTTTCACTGATTCTAGAAGTTTTCAAAAAGCAAGATATCATGTAATAACGTAATAATATTAATAATACATCTTGGTTTGTGAAAACTTGCATAATCAGTGAAATCAATGACATCAATGACTATTTCTCTATTTTTAAAAATCCAATAGACTATTACTTACTAATTACTTCTTTATTGCAAAAGAAGAGAAATATTTGAACTATTGAAGTTAATAAAACATTTCACATCTTTAGTAAAATTTGCAGTGCCAATAGCAATTTCTTTCAGATTATCAATTAACTTCTTCGAATGTTTGTTGATTGTTAATAAACACAATTTATTATTCTCAGTTATTTCTGGCAACCAAATCTTAGTAATTTCTCTAGCAACCCTAAAATTTGGTTCAGAATAGAATTTGTTTGCCTGAAATAACCAAGAGTAATAAATAAATTGTCCATTATTAACAATCGACAAAAAATGAAAGTCATTGTTCAATAATTACATTGAAATTCCCAATGTCGATGCAAACTTTGTTAAGATGAAAAATGTTTCATTGGGGTTAACATTCCCTTACTCTGCTATCATATGATGATAGCATTATATGATAACTTATTAATTAAATTTAACTATATACTGAAGGACACGGTCAGGATTGGGTTATTTAACGAAAACTCAACTGCGATCTTTAGAAATAATGAGAATATAATTCTTACATTCGAATACAATTATGGGAGCTATCGTGGTTGGGTCGACTTATCTGTTCCGCGCGCGAAGTCCTTCTGTCTTATCCTAATTTGTGCTATACGTCTGTTGTCTATAATCCGAGTTCTAGCTAATACACTTTTCTAAGAAATGAAGAACAGCTGAATTGAGATTAAAGTTAGTAGCCTACAGCTCGGCCTTTCCTGACATTTTTAAGACGTCCTCGTCTTAATTCCGCTTTTTTTTCTTTTTGACGTTTACTGGTCATTAACACGTTTTGCGATACGAAGTAATTTATCAAGGGTTCTATTAATTTATTAACTAAACCTCGTGTAATTAGTCGTCAATATTAAGAAAACACAGATATTAAAATTATTAATGTTCTTTCTTTATTCCTTTGTTGTTAATTTCGGCCGAAGTATGATATATATTTTACAATTTTGATTCCGTAGACGTTTCGATCATTGATTTCTGATCTTCTTCAGTAATTATTAATTCTTTATTTTTCAAAAATTAATGATTGTAGATATAGTTATATTGTTAGATTTGTTTTGTTATTGTACATTTGATCTTTGTTTCCATTTCTTAGGATAAAAACTGAAAATTGTAAATGTCGTTGATTTTATTGTATAGATCAGTGATAGATTCTAACCTAAATTTTTTGATATATACGAAATTTACATTATATTAATGATACATACCAGATCTTAGATAATTGTTATTGTGTAACATAAAATTATGTTATTATCTTGGTTATTTTGTTACTTATTCGATGTTATTCTTTTGTTTTATTTTCGATTTCATTGGATTCGATTTCTTAGAATCGTTTTATGAGATCGTAATGTATTGATATTGTAGCGTTATCTATCTATTCTATTATTATATATATATATTGTGATGGGGGTTTTACGAACCCCATCCACAAGTAAAGAGTAAATAACGCAGCGTCCTACCGGTAAAGGCGCCGAACGCGGGAATCGGGGAATCCGAATCCCGGGTGACCGGTAAGGCACCTTCGTACCCCCTGGGCAACCGCACATAACCTCCAGCCTGTCACTTCGGCCGCTCGTTCTTTTTTTTCATGAGTCCACCGAGGTATCGATCGGGAATCGACCGCCGAACAACGCGGGAATTGCAGCCGGGAATACGAACGGCCATATTGCGGCACGGCAACCGGGAGCCATTCAAAGTTCCGGCTACCGTTCCGAGGGAGATACCCTCCTGGCACCCTCAAGGACGAGGGAAAAACCACCGGCCCGATCCCTGCCCCACCGGTGGAAGGGGTAACACCGGACCCAGGCGTTCCGGAAGAGACGACGCCCGGGAAAACGTCGGCCGGGAGCTACCGAATTCGAACCGTCCCGCGCCATCTAGGGAGCGGCGATTAGTACGGAGGGCAGCACCGGACGGACCGGCGAGGCTCCGGCGCTGCGATCCACGGTCGATCGTCCCCCTCTCCGAGGAGAACCGCGGAGCGAGTCATTCTCGCGTTCGCCGCCATACAGCACGGACGTTTACGACAATCTTTTCGGAAGTTTTGGGGAGTCTTTTTTGGTTGAGAGGACGAGCAGAAGGCAGAAGGATTCCGGAAGGTTTCAAAGGTTCGTGAGCGGAGCTTACGCTAGCTCCTCGTATTTCTTTATACGCCTTTTTCTTTTCTTTTTTTGTAGTTTCGTTTATTTTCTTTGTCCGGCACGTGGCCGGTAGAGTTCCGGGGGAGAAAGGAAGCGTCCTTTCCCCTTTAAGTTCCGGTCCTTTCCGATTGTTTTGAGCCCCGGTTCCGGGCGTCCGGACCGGGTAGGTTGCCCAGGGGAGCTTCCGGCCTCTCCGGGAGTTTCCCTCAGACTTGTGAGAGTGTGTGAGAGTGTGTGAAAGACGGAGTGCGAGAGAGCGAGAGAGAGAGAGAGACAGGCGAGCCCGTCGCATTCCGGCCGCCATTTCGTGACACGCCGGGTGAAGTCCGGTTGCCGGGATTTCTCCCGGGTCGCCTTAGTTCGTAAGAATAAGATTATTATTACTATTATTATTGTTATTATTATTATTAATATTGTGATCTCCGATTTATTTCTTTTTTTTTGGATGTTATTTCTTTTGGGGGATTCGGCCGGAAATAAAGGTCCGGTTTGAGATACTCGAGTAGATTCCGGGAGTTCTTATTCATTTTTCAGGTCCCCAAATCTTATTTTCCGTAGTTTTTCAGCCCCAGCACGGCCAGGCCGACCCTGGCTGGCACCCAACGGAAGGTTAGAAGTGCACGTGGGGGAGGTTGCCCGACCCTCCCAAATTCCACGTCACAATATATATATATTGAGACGTTTCGCGCGCCTCCGCTAGTCCTAAAAAGACGTTTTACGAGGTGGGCTAAACGCGTGTGAAGATTCGTGTACTGGACGGGCAAAGTCTAACATAATTTTAATAATTAATTCCCTAGTGACGTTTCAGGATTTCTAGGGATAGGGATGAAATTTATTCTTTAAAGTAATTTAAAGGAGTATTTGAGGGTCCTTTTAGCAGCGGGCCTTTCTTTTCCCTCTCTTTCTGCGGTCAATAAGAGCTCGAGCGCAATGTCGAGGGCTTATTGAGTTTTTTCACGATCTGTGATCAATGAGAGCTCGAATGCAATGTCGAGGGCTCATTGATTTTATCAATAAGGGCTTGAGCGCGATGTCAAGGGCTTATTGATTTTTCTTCGCGGGCAAATCCACGTTTTATCCGGTTTTATCTTTTTAATCCCTTTTTTTATTTCTTTTAGATGATAATCAGTGAGAGCTCGAGCGCAATGTCGAGGGCTCACGGATTTTATATTTAAATAATTTTAGATGGTGAGAGTTCGAGTGAGATCTCGAGGGCTCTCGGATCTTTTTACTTTTCTTAAAATGATAATTGTAATCGGTGAAGGCTCGAACGCAATGTCGAGGGCTCACGGATTTTATTTTTAGTGACTCTAATCAGTGAGAGCTCGAGCGCTATGTCGAGGGCTCGCGGATTTTATATTTGATCTTTAGTGAACAGTGAGAGCTTGGACGCAATGCCAAGGGCTCACTGGTTTTCCTTCTACTAATCAACAATAAGGGCTTGAACGCTATGTCAAGGGCTTATTGTGTTTTTGGGAATCTACCATAAGAGCTCGGACGCTATGCCGGGGGCTTATGGTATCTTTGAATTTGCAACAGGGCAAATACTGAGATCCGATTTCTTTTCCGTGATCCTTATTCCGATCTAGCAGAAAATCGATCTGATTTTAATGAGATCCTCTAGCTCCTTATATACTGTTCGGAGCGTGTCAACCCCGATCTGTCGCCTACCCCCACGATGGCTCTTCATCGGGAGGGGCTAGTCCTGGTTCACGTTGGCTAATTTCAAATCCTGCTCTAGGAATTTGAATAGTGCGTGAAACAGTTACGGGAGTTGACTCCGCTATTGGTTGCCCCGGACAGATCCTAAGGATCTATTGGTTCTCTTATAATTCAAATTTGAATTGTTCCGCATCTTCTGCGAGAACATTCGATAACGGAAATTTTCATTAGGTCAGTGAACGGATTTCTTTCTTAATTAGTACGTTTGCCCGTTCACTGACAGCGCTTAAGTCCTTTATCTAAGCCTCAGTGCTTATCACTGGCGCTCAGATAAGGCCACTACCCTTCCTTATCGATCCTCTTGATCGATAAGGATGTATTTAGATATTTTCTATTTGTGCTCTCAGACAACGGGCGCTGCTGTATAATGACAGCAAATCATCGCCCAATTATCCATCATCGAGCATATTAATTGATCTATATTGGAAATAGATCTTTGTAACTTTATGCATAGATTTCGTAAATAAAATTCCACATGTTAGAAATGACAGGATTTCTAACCTGTAGGATTCAATAATTTAAGTTTTAATATAAAATAAGATATTGTGATTTTACAGGTAATATAAATTGGAGAGATTATTCTCCCAATTTCTTTTTAATTTATTTCTTTCAATCAATAAGGGCTTGGACGCAATGCCAAGGGCTTATTGATTTCATGAAATAAACTATTAATTTTAAAATCAATAAGATCTTGAACGCAGTGTCAAGGGCTTATTGATTTGTATCAATTATTTGAATAAATCATTTAGTTTATAATCAATAAGGGCTTGGACGCAATGCCAAGGGCTTATTGATTTTAATAATATATAAAAAAAATGAAGTATTTTACAGGATAGTGGTGTTTTAGGAGAGGTAGACCCTGAAACGTCACAAAAAAAAGGAGGAAAAGGAAAGGCCCTCTGCTAAAAGGACCCTCAAATACTCCTTTAAATTACTTTAAAGAATAAATTTTATCCCTATCCCTAGAAATCCTGAAACGTCACTAGGGAATTAATTATTAAAATTATCTTAGACTCTGCCCGTCCAGTACACGAATCTTCACACGCGTTTAGCCCACCTCGTAAAAGCGTCTTTTTAGGACTAGCGGAGGCGCGCGAAACGTCTCATTGTCTATAATCCGAGTTCTAGCTAATACACTTTTCTAAGAAATGAAGAACAGCTGAATTGAGATTAAAGTTAGTAGCCTACAGCTCGGCCTTTCCTGACATTTTTAAGACGTCCTCGTCTTAATTCCGCTTTTTTTTCTTTTTGACGTTTACTGGTCATTAACACGTTTTGCGATACGAAGTAATTTATCAAGGGTTCTATTAATTTATTAACTAAACCTCGTGTAATTAGTTGTCAATATTAAGAAAACACAGATATTAAAATTATTAATGTTCTTTCTTTATTCCTTTGTTGTTAATTTCGGCCGAAGTATGATATATATTTTACAACTTTGATTCCGTAGACGTTTCGATCATTGATTTCTGATCTTCTTCAGTAATTATTAGTTCTTTATTTTTCAAAAAT